>JACMIG010003097.1:0-13128 GCA_014805385.1 Levipalatum texanum | reverse complement strand
CCCTTCAAATTCCCAAGTGGACGAGTCACGAAAGCAATCCTAGCCAGAGAACCAGAATTTCAAGTTTCCATGTTGCAAGACTTATGAAACAACCTAATACATACAATAATCATTTACACAACTCTGACTTTCAAATTCGGTAGCCACATGTACATATAGTGTATATTCATTTTTAAATGTTTTAGTAATATTTGTAGAGTATATGATTTTCCAGGTACGCTTGCCATGAATTCAATTTCTTTTCATACATTTCACAGCAGAACAAGAGCGTTGGGAGGTGAGGGCTATACTCCATGCCTCCATTTCCCGTGTGACTATTTTGCAGCGCCATTATCGATCTGATTCATGGCGTCAATATGGAAGGGATGTACGTGCTCGTCATGCCTTTCTGTCATCATACCCTCCGAGATTACGAGGTGAACATTGGATGATTTCAATCTTTTTCGGTAGGACTATATGTGACTTCCTCTATGATGAAAGAGCTTGCAACAATGTAACCACCATCAACAACGACAAATGTCTTCAATAATCGGAACTGTTTCTACAAAAGGCCTTACTATTTCCAAGTACCTGAGCGTTGTAAATATTTCTATCAAACTAATTTGATTTGTGCAACGTGTTCATTACTGAGCCCAATTTTCATTTCGTGTGTGGGGCGTGTGAGCGCCCTGCAAGCTAATGAAAATTCTCTTGGGTGCTATGCGGAGAAATATCGGAATTTTTATAAACACCGTTGTGCTGCCTTGCTATAGGCGCTGCAACTATTTATTGTCGATTTTACAGATTCGCACAGGCCGAAATTGGACCGCCGACTATCTATCTCATTTGCATGTTTTATGAACTCATGGCAGCCGTCCACTTCGTGCACATCAGTGGCGTAAGTTATTATTTATTACATCCCACTCAGAAGGGTGTAAGGGAACCTTCTAGGCGAAAATTCATGACAATAAATTGTGGCGTCTATACAGTAAACTATGGTGAATCTTCAGATGTGCCACAATGACATAAAGAGCGAGAATGTCCTTGTGGACGTGTGGGGACGATGGCGTCTCGCAGACTTCGGCTGTGCTTCCTGGAGCGGCACGCCATGCCAGGTCGCCACGCCACGGTACAGACCGCCCGAGAATATCATGAGTACGTTTATTTTCCATTTTCACGTCCTCATTCTTTAACTTGCGTTTGCTGTCAATTTTTGGTGGCTTGGAAAGTACTCTTTAGCTTTTTGAATGATCTATGTATGAATTCTCTCCAACGTTTCACAACTATCTAACCGTTCGTCTAGCTGGCTAATGATCTAGGATCAAGATTCCTGTGGGTGGATCCTGTACTGCCAGGTAACTCAGTAGCATTTCCCCTTCCGGTATTGCAAGGCGTTCATATGGGCTATTAAATGAGTGATCTACAGTATCGTCGGAAAGTATTGGTACACTTTTTCGTCTCTTCATATCTCAGCCCAGAAAGGTCCAATCTGGGTGAAACAAAAAAGCATTTTGTTGCAAATGCTCTCCAGAAGACGGCTCTGGGCTCGAAATTACCGATTTCGGAAATCCAAGGGTCGAAATTTGCATATTGCCGTATCGATTTTTTGCCCTTTTTGCAATTTCACCGCACCGACACATATGTCGAGATATCAGTGCTCAAAATTTGTGCTAAATTGAGCTCAGGTATAGGTTCATCTCGGATTATTTTTGTCCGATTTTTAAAAAAATTTGTTTGGAGCAGGAAAATTCCGGCAATATTGGATCCATTTATCGATTGATTTTCACCACAAGCACCTGTTATGTCATATGAACCGTTTCAAAGTGGTTTTATACGTTTCAAAGCATGGAGAAAAAGATGTGATATGTTTTGGGGGTGTATCTTCAAACGTGCAAAAAAATCGATATTCACATTATTCCAGAAGTTGATCTACTGTAACTCCATGGGCTTTATAGATAGACATTTCTAACCTCAAAAATCGGATTCAGGGACCTCGAGTTAGTATAGGCACATGTTTTCATTATTTTTCAGCTCCTCTCCTTTGCGTAGGACGTTGATTTCCAGCGCGTTCAGCTGTGTTCATGGGCGCGAAAATGGCCTGGCGATGCCCAATCTCGCACCTTTTTTTACCAATTCTTGCGCTAGATAGGTGTGATAGGTGTGCACTTTATTGCTTCACCCAGATTGGACCATTCTGGGCCGAGATATGAAGAGACGAAAAAGTGTACCAATACTTTCCGACGATACTGTAGTCACTACCGATTCCCGTTCATGGCACCTCGGTGGGGTGGACGCGGAACCCGAGAAGGAATATCTGGAAGATTAGCCATCTGCCGCTGCTCCTGTCTCGCAACACAATTTATGAAATTCACGCCTAATTGTAAGAGAAAAGTTCCGAACCGCCTAAGAACCACCTCAACAGCACACAGAGACCATCCAGTTAGAAAAACTTCTTTGCTCAGGTACTGGATGGGGAACGAAGGCGGACGTGTGGGCTCTTGGATGCCTATTCTTCAACATCCTTACCGGCGAGGACATGGTCCACTACGTGAGAACCCATCGGCTTCTAAACTTCTCTCACTTATCTCAATATTTTGGCAGATAGCGTTCAGCGCACATTCCGTGTGGTTAATGACAATACAAACTCTTCAGTATCCCGCACACTTGCGTGGCCTGGATCTGCAGCGCCACCACATCGCTGCCCTCTGTGCTCGGACGAAGACGCCCTTGAGCAACAGGACCTTCGCGCCCAATCGAACGCCGGGACTGTTCGACAAGTGGCTAACGATGAGCCACACCCCCAGCATCATGGTGACTGCTGCCGATCAATTTTTACTACCTTATTCGGCTGTAAACGGTGTTCAATTAACTCCTGAGATAGATGGTGTCGGTGTCACTGACAGTAGAATAGAAATTCTTGGACGTTTGACAATCTCTTGGCGTTTGTTTCATGTATTTATCAACCGTTCTTCAGCGAAATAACAGGATCTTAAGTGAGAACGATGGTATAAGTGAAATACTACACGTGCGAGCTCACAAATGTATGCAACGGGCTAGTCATTCTAACTTTGGTTCTATTAGGTTCTCCGCCAGTCTTATATTGGATGCAGCGCTCAATTTGCACGCGTCCAATATGATTTTCAAATTGATGGGATGATGAAAAATGTCACTGAGTGCAACTTAGAATTGTTAGGGTCCTTGAAAAATCGCAATCTTCTTTTCAGCGCATGTCTGTCAAAATCGAAGGAACTGAGGAGCTACACGAGCTCACTGAAAGGTATTCATTTGAAGGAAGGAGATGAGACCAATATTCCCTTAAGGATGCTCAAGTTTACTCCTGATGAGAGAATCGGGCTTCCCGAGGCCATGGACTCTAACGCCTTCTCCGGAATTCCGCCGGGGCTGAGGTAAGAGCAACAACAAACATACGGCTACAAGTACTGACTCGGTGAATAATTTATGGAAGGTGAGCAGTCGGACCGGAACCTTATTTTAATGCATTTTGTTCGCAGATAAAAGAGTGAGTATTAATAGTCATTCGGGTGCTTCCGAAATTATGCATTTCAACTGCGCGTGAACAAGGAGTCTGTTTCAGGGCGATCGGCGACAGGGTCATGGAAATTTGAAACTGCATCAATGAAGTTGCAACAAGATTTTCACCCCTTTTCCAGTTCTTTTGTCATCTCCGGAAAACATAATTGTTCTTTTTTTCGAATTTCAGTTTCACTTGCTATCATCTCAATACGCTTGTTCAGGTTAAGTGCATTTGCTTTAGGGGTGGAACGCGAAATCCTCACGAGTATTCTAATCGAGTTCCGCGATATGTTCTTGTTACGTTGTGTTGGCAATTTGTTTTTTTAGAAAATTCGACTATGCACTTTTTCATGATAAAAACAACCAGAGCCTCGAACACTTTCCATATTCTGTTTTCACTCGAAGGAGCATTGAATAAATTTCGAGGTGTAGTTTTGCATGTTTCATTTTGATTACAAGCTACTTCTCTAGCGTCAGGACCAAGAGAGTTGTCCAACTGATCTCCTGTTTCGACCACCCAGCAAGTCTTCAAGTTGTCGATAGATCCAGTGATGGAGCCATGGAGCTCGTGTTTACAACTCGCGACCTGCATCTCCAATTGGACTGCGGTATCTACAGCTCTAGCTTTCCCTGCCGAAAATATATCATGCATTCTGCTTTTTATATCTTTCGTAAAATATTTCTGAAAACTACGAATGCGCACGGTTACCGGAAGGTGAGGGAAAAATTTGGATTGATTTCTCGGCGATTCTTGCGTTGGATAGACATCAACTGCAGCCTCCAACAGTTGTGCTAGTATGTCGGACAACTATTCCATGGTGGCTTGTTAAAATTGTTACAATGTTTACCTCGAAAAACAGTTCAATAAAGGGATTTGAATTGAGAAGGGTTCATGTCGATGAAGCGGAGTGACTCAGAAATCTCTCAGAGCATTGAAGATTGCGATAATCTCTGGATCGTCATAGATCTGTTTCATCCATCCGAACTTTTCTGGGTTTTCCTTACTCTCTTCCATCATATTCTCGAGTACTTCAAACTGAAAGGCGAAATATTCAGTCTCCAACTACGGTGCATCTAACCTCGCGTAAACGAAGAGAAAGAAGATCGGCAGATAATTTAAAATATTTGATCATAAAGTGTTTTCCATTGGCGGTCATCCTCCAGCCGCGATTGAAAAGCCACATGAACTGAAAAAGTTTATTTTGTTCTATTCCCCTTCACATTCCCACGCTTTCTTTCAATTTAGGTATATCTTCCTCTCTCAACTGTCTTTGCTGAAGTTCTGATGCACAGAACAAATTTATTAGAACGGCCTGAAGTTAACAAATTTTAATTTGTCAGTAATCCAGACCAACTTCCTTTGTGTATTTCTTGTCTTGCTCGTTTAGTTTATCGTATGCCTTTTGTAGTTCAGTCCACTTTTGAGCTACAGAGGAGCATTCAGCTTCAGAGTCCACCGTCTTATGGATCTGTTGCATATCAAATTTGAATATTGTGATGTAAGCATGCTGATACCTCATCAATTCTTATTTCCAGTTGCGTAGTATTAAAAGTACGGGTGGTGATGTTCAAAATACGAGAGCAGTTCGTGCTTGAATATAACATGGAGTACAGGAATAGGACCACTTCGAATTTGTTGTCTAAACGATCAGTTTCCGGAGTAGTTCCACTTCCCTCATTCTTCTCATTGTCCGGTATTAAAGTGATGTTGATGCGACGCACGAACTACCTCCGTGGTAAGCTGCGTACTGCATGCGCTTGATTGCACTCATTAAGCTGCTTACCGCGGGGTATTTCGCGCGTCACCACCGCATCACTTTAATTACCGATAATTCAATGGAATTGAGAAATCTTTGGGAATACCTAATGAAAAGTAACGCGGAATACTACTTTTGCGCATGTCGATCAATAATCGTATCTTGGGATCGTCGAAAATTGCGGCTTCAAGTGAATTTGGTGGATAGACCGACACAGAACTCTGAATGTCGATTTGTGTCGATTTGTGAAGGGAAGTTATTTCTCTCACTGTTTCCGCGGGGAAAGAATAGCCGAATCCCAGCATCCTCAAGAATTCTTTGCTGTCCTCGGAGAGTTTCATTGCAAGCACGACGCTTTTCCGAACAGCTTGCTTTGCTTGTTCGATGTAATTTTCGGGAAGCTTCTCTGGAAGCGTTTGTTCCTTGAACATCTGGATTAAAATTGCCTGAAAAGGCATGAACTGGGATCGAAAAGCGCTTGCCTTTTTGATGTATCCCGATCTTCAACCTTAAAGCGGCCGTATTCGTATGCAATTTTAGCCAAATTGCTTGCAGGATTCTGCTAACTTCGCCGTCTCGATGGACTGCAAAATAAACAGTTCCCTAACTTTGCAAAGCAATATTAAACCTTCGCCATTGCTTCGCTGCCAAGCATTCCGGGAAGTTTGACCTTGGGAAGGTTAACTTCTCTTTCGCATTCAGCAATGGCACTCCTTTCAGGATATAGACTCTTCAGGAAAAAAACGGCATTGAGCTCGTCATCTGTGAACATTAATCTCATGGCTCAAATAAAAAGAATGAATGTTTACCGGAATTGAAGTAGTCCGTAGAGCTGTTTTTAGAGGCTATTTAAATCAATGAAATGATTGAAAGAATCGACGAAATGGAATCAAATAAATAAATCACGTTTCAAGAGAAAAAGGGTAGAAATCTTTGCAAATATTAATAACCCCGCTTGTTATGGCGAGAAGAAGAAAGAGAGGTATCATCCGCTTCTGAAAAATATGCTACGGTTGGCAGAGGGAAGAATTTTCAAAGGAATGATGGATGGATCTTGTTTCTCTCTTTTTATGGTGGCGTTAACGACAACATATTGTTTGAATTCTCAAGCGGCGCTCCGAGAAATGTCTCCATGAGAGCGGAAAAAACGGAAATACATTCTTGAGGGAGATGATGCATCCTCAAAAGAAGGCGATGCAGTGGCAGAATCTACATTCCCGGGAAAGGAGAAATATCACAGTTTCAGCTCGAATATCGCTTGATCCGATACCGAGACTCTCAGCAAATGGGCCCGACGAAGCTCTCGCATTTATGTCTGACAACAACAGACAGTGGCTGGTATGGGAATAATTAGTCCGAATGGAACGGTACATATTGCGACTGAAAGATAATAACGTTTACAATACTTCCATCTATCCTGCGATGATAGACGCGGTCTTCCCGACACGGCTCTGTTTCCTCCCAGTCCCTATGTATATCGGAATGCCGTACCTCTTTCAATGTATTGTCTGCGGTCACTTGGATAAGACATGGTTCGGACTCTCTCAATTGTTTAACCTCCTTTTGTTCATAGAGGAATTGACTTGCGCAAAACCTTTGAGCGAAGTGGTGTTCGAACCCACGCACCCTTTCGAGTAGCGGAATTTGAGTCCGCCGCCTTGGACCACTCGGCCATCCGCCCTCATGTACGCAATTTCGACTTGTTATGAACGCTACGAGGCTCGGGGGATTGGATGGAGATAGTTCCAGGGACGGAGTATCGCTATTTCGGCGGCGTGATAGGAAACAAGAGGCTATCGGTGCCTATTCCTTTACTTCAAGCAATTCATCCAAGAGTGACAATAATTTTCGCGTGGAAATTAAATAACAACGACCGTCCTTCTGCACTGGCAGCACTTGCACCGAGTCTTGAAGATTGTGCAACTGAGAGGCTACGTTAGAAGCCGCCACTGAGTGAGACTCACCAGAATAGACCGCATAGGTGCCTCAGCTTAGTTCTCGCGTTCGCTCCCTTATTGGGGGAAGGCTCTGAATAAGAATAGTAAGACTCGCATCCTGATTTCTTCACCATTACAGCAACTGATGAAGGCAGCGCAACAACAGTACTGAAAATATCCTCATTCTTTAGAATATACTTACAAGGTTTTCATTCTCACATTCTCATTCCTGTGGGAATGAGAAAGTCACGGAACGACAATGTTTAACGAAAAGAGAATACCGATCTTGTTCGACCTTTGATCTGACGAGGGGGGGGGTAATAGCAGGCGCAATACAATATTCAACTTACTATGAAACCAAACACAGCCACTGCCAGAATGCTGATAATGACGTAGACATCAGTAAAGTCGACTTTCACAGACACGGAATTGGAGCGCGAGCATCCTCCCATTCGACCGGTGACTAGCAATATGGGAAAGATACGAATGCTTTGTCTGCCTTCATGTTCATTTCCCTTCCCGTCTCGTAGTTGAATCATCCATCTTCACCTCACATAAGAGAATAGCGTCAGAAGTAATGTGTACGATGAGAATAATGGCGTTTGATCAAATAAAACGCATGAAGAAAATGAACTTATTTATCTCGACTCTAACACACTCAACACGGTATTCGAATTGAGAAGGGTTCATGCCGATGAAGCGGAGTGGATTAGAAATCTCTCAGAGCCTCGAAGATTGCGCGTATCTCGGGATCTCCATAGATCTGTTTTGTCCATCCGAATTTAGCGGGGTTTTTCTTGCTCAACTCCATCATCAGCTCGATTTTTTCGAACTGAAAGGCAATTTTCAGAAATTTTCCGGTCTGGCCTAATAATCAAAGGCGCCGGTTCTAGTCTGAGGTCAAAGAGACTGGTGGGTTTGATCCCCAAGGAGCAGATGTTTTACGAAACATTTTGTGAACAATATTACTCTACCGGCTCTTAAGTGATAAATTATCAATGAAAGCAATGATTGGACCAACGATGAGGGCTTTTTCTGGCACGGACTATGTATGGAAGCGAGAACACCGCGCACGTTGGATGAAAAGATTGCATTTTTTACGTACCTGACGAAAAGTTCAGTGAGTTATTATGCCTTTACATTTTTAGTAATTCTTGAATCTTGGGATCTTTGAATACTTCGACTTCAATTGAATTTGGTCTGTAGGTAGTTTCCGATCTCTGAATATGATTTGTTTTTAGCTAACCGTCTATCTTACCCACTGTGCGGACCGAGAAATATCGAAATCAAGTTTGTTCAGGAATTCCTTTCCGTATTCTGAGATTTTCGTAACGATTACAAAAGTCTTCTGAACGGCCTGTTTCGCTTGTTCAATGCAATCTTTGGGTAGTGGAAATGAAAATTTTTGAAGCCAAAACATCTGTGTCAAAATTGCCTGAAAAGATAAATGAGTACCCAACTCAAAATAAAAAAAACGTGAACTTGCCTTTTTGATGTATTCCCTGTCCTTCCCAAAATGTCCGTATTCTTTCTTAAGATTATTCCAATTTTTGATAATCGGCTTGCAGGCTTTTGTATATAACGCCTTCGTGATGGACTGCAAAAGAATACAGTGAATCTGCGAATAAATTGGTTACCTTTTTCATTTCTTCGCTGCCAAGAATTCCTGGTAATTTGCAGTTAGGAAGGTTGATTGCTCTTTCGCATTCAGAAATTGCATTCCTTCCAGCTCGCAGCTTCCTCAGGAACAATGCGGCATTCAGCTCGTCATCTGCAAATATTTATCTCTTAGCCATTAGGAAAAATAGGAATTTCATACCGGAATTGAAGAAGTCCTTCGAGTTGACAGTTGAGTTGTCTAATACATAAATCTCATTTATGACTTATGGAAAAAAAAGAAGTTCTTACAGGAATAGAAGTGGTCGGTCGAGTTAACGGTAGATGCAACCGCGTGGCCTGTTAGAGGGAGAAAAAGAAGTAGAGGTATCATCCGCCCCTGAAAGGCGCTTTAATGGACAGAGGTAAGAATTTTCAGAGGAATGATGGACGGTTCATGTATCTCCCTCTGTACGGTCACGTTTGAAGACAAAATATCGTTGCCTTCTCATGCGGCGCTTCGAGAAATGCACCCACGTCGGAGGAAAAGGAAGCAGAAATACCTTTTCTATGATGCATCCTCAATAAGAACTGATATTGCGTCGAGAAGGTAAATTCTTGGGGAAGAAAAAATTTTGTGCTTTGAGAGCTTGAATACCTTCTGACTTCTCAGAAGTGGTGCGATGTTGTTTCGATTGTGCATACAGCGGCACAGTGCCAAAACCTAAGAAGCAATTTAGCTCTTTAAAAATCAATCATTAATCAATTGTGGTTGATTTTTATATCATTCGACGGCATTTTTCGAGCACTTTCCGATGCAAATGAAAACGAACTATCGAAAAGTGCCCGGAGTCCTTCTTAAGAGAGGGAGATTTCGCCGATAATAACGGTTTGATCGAATCAAGAACGTTCTTTCATGAAAGTGGTCCATACACGAATTGACAGTTCTCTAACCGTAATTTAATTTCTCTACAGATCTAGCTTTCCCTGCCGAAAATTTGTCATGCTTTCTTCTTTTTCTATCATTGCTTAAACATTTCTGTGGTAAATAAACTACGAATGCGTGGTTGCCGGAATCCTAGGGGCAAAATTTGGGTAGATCTTTCGGCAATTATTGTGATGGCTAGCCAAGTTCAGCCTCCAAAGTAGGGCTAGGACAGCTATTCCACGATGGCTTGTTCAAATTGTTACATTGTTTATCTCGATATAAACACACAGCTCAATGAAGGTCTCAAATTGAGAAGGGTTCATGTCGATGAAGCGGTGTGACTCAGAATTCTCTCAGGGCATCGAAGATTGCGATAATCTCGGGATCGCCATAGACCTGTTCCATCCATCCGAACTTCTCTGGCCATTCCTTGCTCAATTGCATCATCCTCTCGATTTTGTCAAACTGAATTCAGCGATAAGCGATAGTTCTGGAAAATTGAATATCCCACGCCATCCAAATCAATGATGATGTCATCGGTAGAGATGTTCAGATATGTTTTGAGGAATTTATGTGCTTTGGCAGACATCCTCCAGCCCCGAGAGAAGCCCCATTTGTACTGAAAATGAGTCATTCTTTTCATAGGTTTTAGTGCTCACGAGTTCTTTAATTTTCGGTACATCCACCATGCTCAGACCTCTAGCATTTTCATCGAACCAATTTAATAGAACCGCCTGAAATTATCCCGTCAATAGATGTGAGAAGTTCATCCAAACCTCCTTAGCATACTCCTGGTCCTCCGGTCTTAATTTTTGGTAGGCATGCCCAATTTCCTTCAACTTCTGGACGACTGATGAGCATGCAGCTTCCGAGCTCAGTTTCGTGCGAATCTATGAAAAGTCAAAATGCACTCATAATTATTTTGGAATTGCCCTACATCATCGATTCTCATTTCCAGTTGAGAAATATCGAAGGCGAGATTTAGAATATGAGAGCAGTTGTTATCGTAATGAGATAAACCAACAATTTGGACGGCTTCGAATTCGTTGTCTGAAATAAAGGAACCGAAATGCTCTCTCGTCAATTCGAGCGTACCCGACGAGAAGTGATGTGGTTTGCCGGCGGTGAATACCTTGAGCAATGTTTGGATCTTGGGATCTTCGTAGATTGCGTCTTCAATTGAATTTCGTCTATGGAACGGTTCCGAAACCTGGATTTATATGTTTTGAGGATACGATATTTCTCTTGCCCTCTCAGCGATGGAATGAATGCCGAAATCATATTTTCGCAAGAATTCCTTCCCGTTTTCTGAGATTTTTGCAACGATCACAACGATCTTCCGAATCGCCTGCTTTGCTTGCTCAACCCAATCATCCGGTAGAGGCAATGAAAGAGTTTGATGCTTGAACATCAGTATCAAAATCGCCTGCAATAGTAGTCAATCAGATATTGAAAGAAATGCACTTGCCTTTTTGATATATTCTCGATCTTTCATCCCGAAAAGTTCATATTCGTTCATAAGTTCGTTCCACTTCTTAATGACCGGTCTGCAGGATATTGTGAACTTCGCCGTCTTCATGGACTGCAAAAACAATTCGCGGAATTTGACAATGCAATTTTTACCTCTTTCATTTCTTCGCTGCCAAGCTTTCCAGGAACTTTAAAGTTGGGAAGGTCGATTGCTCCTTCGCATTCAGAAATTACATGCCTGTCTTGCTGCAGGCTCTTCACGAAAAAAACGGCTGAGAGATCGTCATCTGTAAACATTAATCTCATGGCTCAATAATAAGAATGAATGTTTACCGGAATTGAAGTAGTCCGTAGAGCTGTTTTTAGAGGCTATAACCCCGCTTGTTATGGCGATAAGAAGAGCGAGAGGTATCATCCCCTTCTGAAAAAAATGTTACGATTGGCAGCGGTAAGAATTTTCAAAGGAATGATGGACAGCACACGTTTCTCCGTTTTTAAGGTGAAGCTAAAAGACAAAACAACGTTTGTCTTCTCTAGCGGTGCTTCGAGAAATGTCTCCATGCCAGAGGAAAAGGAAACAGAATTACCTTTCTGATGATGCATCCTCAAAAAGCAGCGATACGTTGTCAAGCAGGCAGATTGTTGGGAAGAAACATGTCGTACTTTGACAGCGTGAATAAATTCTGATTTCTCCCAAAAAGAGAGATGCCCTTTCCATTGCGATTGACATCAGCAAGAATGGAGAGAGGCAGTCGGACTGCAATATCGGGGAACCAATATTCATAGTTTCGCGTTTAGTCAGAACTGTTCTCTCTCCATTGATAAACGATCTCTCTCGTCGTCTGCCAGATTGCCCATGCAACCTGCTTCATGGACCTCATTTTTACGATCGAACCAAAAACGACTCCAGTCTCCTGTCATGACCATGGCCCATCATACCCAAACCTAATGGTGTTCCGCCCTCCCCCCTAACCATTTACGATTTAAATTCCGCGCGCAAAAATTCCGCCTCACGAAATCTCTGGCTAATACAGATTCTATGGCTGATTTATTTCAAACGTAGCTAGGATTCCATGTCCAAGTAGCATGCCAAAGTTCAACCTCAGATTCCTTTTCTACGAGAACATACATACAAAAGAGAACTCTCTGCTAACCGATAAATGTTCGGAACGGAAATTGCAAAGTTTGGGGTGCGAAACAACAGCAGCTATCTAACCGTGGCGAGGCCGCCAAAGTATAGCTAGGACAAGGTTTTGTTCAGAGTTTTAAAAGACCCGCAAATTAAAAATAATATATGATGCTTGTTCAAATTTTTACATCGTTTATCTTGACGCGAACGCACAGCTCAATAAGGAACTATAATTGAGAAGGGTTCGTGTCGATCGATGTAAAGGAGTGACTCAGAATTCTCTCAGAGCATCGAAGATTGCGATAATCTCGGGATCTCCATAAATCTCTTTCACCCATCCGAACTTCTCTGGGCTTTCCTTGCTCAATTGCATCATCCTCTCGATTCTGTAGAACTGAACGCAGCGATAAACGTTAATGCAGGAAATGGAGCATCTCACGGCACGCAAATCAGGGATGACACACGGAAGATACAGCGAGTTTTGTGAGACGTCTGACGTGTCCGAATCGACAAGCATATTTACACTTTGACCACAAGCGTGCCCCAAACATGCCTGAATTTTACTGGAAATAGCCTATAATGAGCAATCTTCACTTATTCTTTCATAAAATTTCACCAGCATTTCTCTACCTGATAATTTAGGACACCCTGTGTCGGCGAGGCGCCGATCCGGATGCGTCAGACGCCTCACAAAACTCTCTGTATCTTCCGTGCAGAATGAGCTAAAATCGTGAAACTTGGCAGGCTTGCTCCTGTGATGTCTTGTGACAGTTTGGCATAGAAGGCACATTTTGCCAA
>JACMIG010003095.1:0-13134 GCA_014805385.1 Levipalatum texanum | reverse complement strand
TCGCCTGCCTGTAAAGTGCACTCTTGCGTGCGCGAAGTGCACTTTACAGGCAGGCGAGATTTACTACACCATGGAATTTAGTTGCACGGGGCTTATATCCACCCGAATTACAGTGCGGATATTATAACATTTAATGTTTACTTGCAATTCCCTGGTTTTATCTGCCTGTCTTCCGGTGGCATCCTCGTACGATTACCGCATTCCCTGTTAAAGTCGTAAACGATGTCGCTATTGTAGTAGAGGAATCGCCTGCGGGAGTAATAGATAGTTATTGATTGAGTGGGCTAATAACCTGATTGATCCAGTCGATGGAAATCTGAAGGTAGCCAAGCAGTCTAAGCCGCTAGGACACTTCGCTCCGCACTGATAGGGGAATGTGGATAAGGGTGGCATTCAATGGTAATATATTGACAAAAATATGAATATAACTGATCTATACAGTCAATCCTCTTATCGCTAAAATTCAAGCCAATAAAGCCGGTAAGATATTCGTAATGCCCTGGGATATTGGGGTACCTTATCCACTGGTCCTTGAGCACTTCCATGGGCAGAAAGGTGGAGGAGGAAGAGGATGACGGAGAGAGAGGAGAGGAAGACGCCAACGTCTCCCATCTCCGAATGACTAGACTGACCGAAAATTGAATTCAATTGTATTTGAATGCAAATTAGGGGGGGAAGGAAAATGCCAATCGATTCAAAACAGGGAACTTTACAGGGCGGTCCTCGGAAAGCCGACCGAGATGAGCTACTTGCACGCCGTTCACTGCATTCAGGTAAGAGAACCCGGATCCACCCTTCCCCCCTCACATCTGCCAATATTCCCATTTCCAGAACCAAGCCATGGACCGCGGCGTCGAATCACCGAAGTGCATCTACGTTATTGGGTACGCCAGTTTTCACTAGTTGAGAAGTGGGGGAGTGCTAAATTTCGTCTGATTATTGGAAGTGTAGACTACCGTCATTGGCATCCAGCGACGTTTGCTATGCCGCACGACTTTAGGTCGTTGACATTCTTTTTGATATCTTTTTTGATTGCTTGAACCCCTTCTGAAAAGCACATTCTTCAATGAAAACCCGAGGAAAAATATTGGTAACTCTATGAATAGTGTCGTAATCATCATCGACCGAAAGTTAGTGTAAATTACGGTATTTATCATGCGACGACGTTTACTACACCACATCTGCTAAATGTCCCTTTTTCAGTGACAACCCGGAATCGGACATACTCGGCGCGAAGCTCTTCGATCGATACCTACGCCATGGTGGACTCGGCCGCTTCGATCACATCGACCTGGACATGTTTGAGGATGAGGTGAGGGCATGGAAGACAATTGCCGAATATTGATTTATCGATTGAAATGTAGTATTATCCATGAATCGGGAAGGAGGAACTTGGGCAACAAACAGGGGAAATTAACTGGACTAGCGCAATCCTATGACAGACTGATAAGAATAATATGATGGATAATTTAACTAGACTACAAAATATTCTTTACAAATTTTAAAGCTCACTAAACGATCGGAAACATAGTAACTATCTATTTTTAAATACGAAGCACTAACTAAAACCTATTACACCACTGAAGTTCGAACATCGAAATACTGAAGCTCGAATAACGAAATCTAATCGAGATTCGAATATCGAACTAGGAGGCCCTAACGAACAAGCGACTTGATGGCCTGGAAAGAGGGGAGGAGCGAGGATCGACGCCCTTTCTTCGTGCTTTCCGCGAAGGAAACGGACTTGCGGACCTTCTTCGTGGGCTCTTTTCCCTTGTCTTCGTCGTTGGGAATCGACACCGTGGAATAGACGCCGTCCTTGTGGACGATCGCGAATGAAGGCGGCTTGAAGATGCTGAACGAAATTACATTTATTAGATTTTACACATTTCTAGGGGAAAACAATCGATTTTCCTCTTCTAAAACGGACTGAATAAAGCCACCGGCGCATCAAGAATACGGCTTTTAGAATATAGAAAATTTACATGGGAAACCTTCTCTTAAAATTATTTCTTATTCAAGCAAAACTAATAAAATGAGCTCACGGATGCTTTCCCTTGCACGCGGCGAATGGGCACGATTCTCCGTATTTGGCGGAGATCTGGGAGAGCGTGTAGACTGAGCCGTCCATGGCGATGCAGTCCTTGGGTCCGAACCAGCGGGAGCGCGCGAGGAAACACATGTGCCCAGCGTCATGGGGGCCGCTGAAAATCGATCACTAATCGATTATCGATTAGCGAAGAAATAAAAACCAACCTCCACGCAGCGGATTCGGCAGCGCGATGGTGCAGTCCGATGTGGGGGGCATCGGGAATGGCAGGAGGGGGAGGTCGAGCGATCGGCGAATAGACCCTCCTCGTGGCTGCGACTCCTCGGCCACGAATAGAAGGGGACCAGCGGCGAGTGTGGAAGAGGGGAGAGTCGAGGTCGGAGTCGAGGAGAGGCGCCCGACGAGGGGAGTTCATAGAGAGGAAAGAAGACTCGTCGTCAGTGTCGAGGAAGTCGGCGCGAACGGGCGAGTGAAGGATGGAGAGGTCGTCGTCCATGTCTGCCTCCTCTTCGTCGGAATCCAGGTCGCTCGCGCGGTGCACTGCCGAGGCGTCATAGGGGCTGAAATGGAAAAACAATTTTTTTAGACATCGTATTTAGAATTAAGAAACATATTTCTCATTTACATGCAAATATATCGCATTTATATAAGAGGCTGCCATAAAAAACAAAAAAGACGAAAGATAACACGAAACAAGAGACACAGGAAAGCTGCGCCTCTCGTTTCGCCTTATCTCTCGTCTTTTTTGTTTTTTATGGCAGCCTCTTATATGAAAGATTCTCTTACCGATGCCCGTGTCCGCAAGCTCCGAAGGGGCACTCCGACCCGAACGCCAGGGTCAGCTGGGCGGGAGAGAAGCATCGCGTGCCGATGCGGATGATGTCACTGGGACGGAACCACTGAGTGGAAGACAGCAGACACGCCTCGTTGGGAGCAATCGATCGGCTGCAAATCAATCAATGAAATATAAAACTAATAAAATGTTTATTTATAAAGTTAAATATACAGTACGGTTCGAGAAGGTGCTTTAATGAAACACATAGGTATAAATACAAAATAAACTCACGTCCAATCCTTGGATTCCTCGAGGCGGTAGCAAATTTTCGCGGGTGACAGCGATCCGTTGGTAGCAATTGAAGACGAAGAGGTCGACATGGTAGAGAGTGGTTATGAGATAACCAAGTGATGACTGGGGACTGGGATCGGCCCTCTCTTTATAGCCAACCACCGTGGGAACGAGGTTGGTCATTCGCGGGTGGTCTTGGTCGTACGCATGTGCGAACCCACGCAATCTGAAGCGAAACTGATACCACTTGGCGCGAACGAAGTGGCCAAATGATTCTCACGCTAGGCGCGAAATAAAAAGAACGAAAAGGAAAAGATGGGAATAAATAATTTCGATTTCTCCAGGTCCGCCCTCCTGCCCTGAAGACGCGTCGGGTCCTTCGGCGGTGCGTATCGGTAGGCTTTTTTTCATTTGTAGGAAGATGTCTTTCCGGAATTGTAGCAATCGATAATCATTGATTGAAATATCTGAATTGCTGCAGGTCCTCGTGGAGACGGGCGTGTACGCTGAGGGCTGCCGACTCAACGGCAACATCCAACCGGTGAGTGGTCTGCGGGAGAAGACAGGAGGATTTATCGATTGCTTATTGATTTCCTCTCGGCCCGAATCAGGAATACAAAACGTGTTACTACTCGTTGCGAGTGATTAGAAAGTATACTCATTGACTAACAAGTGCACTCCCTTGCAGGTCAGCAAGCTAACGGACGAGCTGTCGCCTCGCGAGCAGTCAGCGCTACGAACGCCCGATTTCGTCGAAAAGGTACGCCGCAACTTAACCAATCCACCAGTCATAGGGTTGAGAGTCGAAGACAAAAATTGATCCAAAGCTTGTAGGATAGCAAGTACCCTGATGGATAGTGCTGTAAAATTTTTTCAATATAAAACGAATAACGCATTCGGTTTGTTCCAGCTTCCCATTTATCAGTTTGCTTTGGTCAGTGAATGGGAATTGGGCTGGGGGGCGAGTGGGAGGGGAGGCAGTAGGCGAGTGCCCTCCACGGTCCTTCCTTGATCGGCCACTCAGTTGGTGTTGCGGCTGCGCGTCTTCTTTGAGACCGCGCGAACCGATCCTACCTTGCGCTGAAGAGAATACATTATTGTGGAAGAGACGGATTACGGTATTCTGATTTAGAGGCTATGGTTACGGTATTCTGGATAAACGCAGATGATTGGGTTACGGTATTCAAAATATAGTAAATGAAAAGGGGGTTTAATGATGCTATGGTTACGGTGAGCGAGAGGGGGTTACTGTATACCTGGGACGTGGCGGCGACGCGGCGAGTCGACGGCTTGGCCTTGGATGCCGAGGACTGCGAGCGGCCGCGGGTGGTTGCCACCCTCTTGGACGCGGTCTTGGCCACGACGGACGGGGCCGGGGAGGTCGAGCGGGAGAGGCTTCCGCTGCGCTGGAATAGAGGGATACTGTAGGGGATTGATTTGAGCCAAGAACTGGAAATTCGGGGGTGATGCGCATGGTAGGGGGTGGGGTAAAACAATATACCTGGGACTTGGTGGCGACGCGGACAGTCCACCGCTTGGCCTTGGGCTCCGGGGAGCTCGAGCGGGAACGGCTTCCGCTGCGCTGGAATAGCGGGATATTGAGAGGGTACGGTATCACGGGGATGAAGTGGCCAAGGATACGGTAGGTAAGTGGTACAGCAGGTACGGGTAATGGTATAGACGAAACCTCGGAGCTGTGCGTAGAAGATCGAGAGGGGGAGCGGACACGCGTCGACTTGGCAGTCTTGGCCTCCTTGGTGGACTTGGCGATGGCCGGGGAGCTGCGGGAGGAGGATGCCTTGAGGACGCCGCGTGGCCACGTCTTGGCAGCCTGCGAGCGCGAACGTCCGCCACCGGACTTGGCTAAAGGGAGGATACTGTGGGGGAGGGGGTACGGTAGATAGGAAGGTGCGGAAGAGGGATATGGGTAAGGGACAAAGGGTAAAGGGGGAAAGGGACTAGAGGGGCCGACCCAATAATGAATGAAGCTTACCGACGGACGAGCTGCGGCGGGAAGGAGCCATGGCAGTGGAGGGAGACGAGAGACGAGACTGAAAGGAATGGCTGAGCGGGCGGCTTTTATACCCGCCGATCTGTCTAGACTTGGCCAAAATTGGCATGCAAAACGTTTGCAGCAAAATGTCAAAAATATCTCGTGTAAATTGCGATCAGCATTGATTTGTTTGCGAGTACCAGGGAAAAAACGTTGTGGAAAAGTCGAGACCTTCCGGGTAAAACGGGTAGTACTACATTTTCCTCCGTCAGATGAGGGTTGAAGCGAAACAGAATTTTGGAGAGATAGCCTCGATATAAAATCCTCCCCTACAGTATTCCAAGGATATTTTGACCCCCAGTAGTTACAGTAGCGCAATGGTTCGTTGCAGGACATCTACCACGCTCTCCGCATGATCCTGGCCCGCGAGCGGTGGCGCATGCCGATTTTGTGAGAAGACCACGCATTTTTTACCTCCCTCATCCCGTTTTCCTTCTTGGAGGACGCAAAATTTAGTTTTCTGATCCTTGCGACACAGATCCTCTAGAGATTACACGCAATTTTTTTACCCTTCATGTCGGTGGATATTATATCACCGCTTACTCGATTTTTCCTATTGGTTTTTAGAAGTATCCCGGTGTGCGAGTTCCGAATCCACCACCCCAATTACATGTACTACTAGCCCCCACTACTACATGCTCAGTTTCATGCCAAACAGTGAGCCCTCTGTTATTCAGAAGCTAATCTTATCCATCACAAATCAACATAGAAGCCTGTAAAAAGTGAGAACCCAACAATGCTCAAGGTTTTCTTAATCATCATTTCCTCGCGTTTAGATGCTAACCCAGTTGTACAATAACTGTGAAGGATTTCATTTCTTTTCCCGGAACTCTTCGCTTTTTTTCCTTGAAGAGCTTACAATTACTCGCTACTTTCCTGTCAGAAGTACGACAAATGCTTATCCTTTTCCCCATCGAATTGTGTGATGTAGTAGTCTCCGCGAGACACGCTTCGTTTCACGGCCTTTCGTGAAGAATAAATATGATTCTTTAGGCGAAGATTACGTGAACTGTTGGATGCATCAAAACGTCTGTACAACTTACAATGCACTTATCTGCATCAGTTATGGGGCCAAGAAGACAGCTTTCAATACGACGTTTGAACGTTGCGCAGTTTCTGACCTCGTGAGACACAACTGTGTACGTCTTTGCTTACACAAAAGTGATGACGAGCTCAAAGGGGCACAGTATAGCAACAACGTTGCATGACAATAATAACTGCTGTTTACTCACAATCAGACTACGGCTGTTTTTGGGGTTCGCGATGATGTCAAATGACTTTGGAACGCGTCGTGCAAAACGCGCCTTGCTATTGGGGCGTTACGTTAAACACCACTTTGCAGAATGTCAACAACACGGCCTCTCAGTTGCTATCATTCACTCGCTACCCGCTCCTATAAAAGTAACGCCGTTTTTTTAGTTCTTTGTCTTTTCCCTTTTTTTTAGCCTCGACGAAATGGGAAGCGACGCTTCGAAAGGACCTGTGGAGGTTCCGCTTCCCGCACCTATCCTTCCACGCGCTGGAACCGGATCCACCGCTGCCGATGCCTTGAGAACTCTTGATGAACTGGAAGAAGCCCTTGTCGGCGGAGCAGGTCAGAATTAGACATGATTTTTTCTAATCTTTAATCTCTAGGAGCCCGACAGATCAATGATGGCTTCGAGAAGCTCATCGAAATTCTCCCTATCGCGTGTCCGGCTGGATTCAGAGGTGTCACATTCACTATGATAAAGGGGCACGAGGTTTTAGGCTAAAGATTTGAGAGATTTGAGATACTCATTCAGGCTGCCCAAGGAATCTCCCGAAGTCATGAACTCTTTGAGAATCTGAAGCAAGATGCGGTGAGTTCCGAGTAATGTCTAGTGGAAGCGCTTTGATTACAGCTTCGTCTTATTCGCTCGCTCCGCACTTCCCTGCGCTCAAAGGAGAGCGATTTTCGTTCCATGATCCAGAAAGACGACAAGTATGCGGAGAGCGTACGTTTATTTTCCGCTCGTTCCTTATGTATTTTAATCGTAATTTATAGCTCAATTGCCTGCAGTGGAATATCTGTGGAGCTAATGCACAATTCACTAGTGCTACCGGATTCCCGCTGTAAGTGATCCAGACGTTACATAGACTTTTCGCCATTTTTTTCTTCTCACATCTGATCACATCTAACTTCAGCTATCTTCTGTTCCAATCGCCAGATGTCATTCTCCTGCAGGAGATCAAAGCAAATGAGAAGTTGATGGAGAAGCTGACTGGGGGCCTGGGCTATGATTTGGTGTAGGGTGCTTGCTGTTTGACCTCACGAAAGGATTACAATTGCAGAACGGCACCCTCTCAACGTCCAAATAATCGCTCTATGCGCGGTTCGGCTATCCTCATCCGACCCTCCAAAAAGTACAGCTACGCTGTTCACCTGTTCGAGCAGGATGATAGTGGAGGTAGGGAAATATCGGCAAATACAGTAACTCCAAATATTCTACAGAAGTTGAAGCAGTCTTTATTGACGTCCAGCTGATCAAAACGAAGAAGTCGTTCCGTTTCGTCAGCATCTACTGCCTCAACGATTCCACGACGAACTTCAACAAGGCGAAGGATTTGCTGAAGAAGATCAGTGCGTAAAGATTAATGACATCATGGACGAGGATTATTACAAATTCCAGCTCCCAAGCACCAGATGATTGTCGCTGGCGATCTGAACATGCCAAAAGGAAAATATCGCAGTCTCTGGGAGAAGGAGGGATGGTCGGACTGCCTCAAACCAGGGTGGACCACAAACGTCCAAGGGGTAAGAAGCCATACTTGTGCACGAAAATACGGAAGAAGAATATCAGCAACTACATGTATGATCCGTAAAGGAGGCTAAAAGTCGTTATTCAACAGCTTGCACGGCACTTGGGATCTGAACAATATGCCGATTGCCGGATTCTTCAGAGGTCTTCTTCCGAGATCGACTATGTCATGACTGCCCCGTCTGGAAGAGGAAATGTGCTTTGCCACCGTCCTCTGGCACTCGAGGGAACCAACTACCATCTACCGATTCCGTTCGAGGTACCTCACCTCAACCCATACAAACGCCTTTCCTGATAATCTAGGTAGGAAAACCCGGCACTGGAGGTCCCTGTTCAGCTGAATGGTGAGAATTTAGCGTGGCCATGAATTCGAAGCATCTTTCAAGGTGTTCGTTCGCTTGTGACTTCCGCTCCCGTCTGCAGTATAAAATGCGTGAAGATCTGTGATCCACACGGATAGAGCACTCCCTGAAGCGGTTAAAAAATGTCCCTGTGGAATTGTGCAGCTATCGAAAAAAATAAAATTATTTCTGGTTAGTGACCCTTGGGATCCTTTCAACAGCGCACCTCTTTTCGTTCAAGTCTCTCTTTCAAGTCTTTATCGCTCGTTCACCATTTTTACAAGGTGGAGTGAACAAGGTTGCTTGAAGGTGCTGGGGGATTGGTGGGCGAGATGTCTTCAGAGATGTTTATGATCCATAGCCGAAGATTCACCATTGGAGGGTTTATGTCCTCAACGGCGATTTATGTTCACAATCAGATCTTGATGCCCTTTAGATGTGCAACATGGAAGCCGCTACCTCATGTCCCGTTAGCACCGCTCACTACCCTACACATTGAAATTATTTTCCCCTAAAGTACATATTTTCACGGATTCTAGTAGGTTTATTCCCGCGTGATGCTTCTTCGGCATGAATGTATTCCTTCAACCAAAGATTCTTCGCATTTTCAGCAGAATATATAAAGCGGTCAGAAAGGCTGTCGACGGCAATCATGTTTCAGCTCTCACCTGACTCCCTCTTCACCATCGTCTTTGCTTTCGGCCTCTACATGATGTTTGATCGGTATCGGAATCCACTTTTCAATTGACAAATAACTACAAATAACGATAAACATTATAATGATGCGAATATTTTTCCTCCCGAGGCAATGTACAAATCTTTTATTCCTATTTGAGGGCTGCCATCTGCTTCAACCATATGAATTTGAATTGAGATAAATACGTAGACTTCGACGAAATGCTGAAGTTTCAATTGGACAATGCGAAGGTCAGCGAATCGGGCAAGCGGGATGTTGCCGAATTTCTCCGAAAAGAGTAATACCATTTTCGATCCAATTGTTAGCTTACATTCAATACAGAATTATCCGTCACGACGCTGATAAAGATGGTGTACTGTCGCTTGAAGAATTCCGTGAATATCATGACACGCTCATGGGGCTTAAATAAGCGGAAAACGTTGCCCTGATGTTGATAAATGCCAATTTTTGTGTTGGTAAATGACGATATTGCACAATGACCGATTGGAATTGTGGGAAGAAATTGCCTTTTTTCCCTCAACGCTTTCCGCTTGCGCACGGGAGTATTTGAATAGTATTGTATGATATCTGCAATTCAGTCAACATTTTATCACAAAGCTATATCGCTGAGTGATCATAAGCGATTAGTCTTCATTCTCCGTCTCGAAGATGTAGGTTAAAAAAACCCTCGATACAATAGGATCGTGGCCTTCAAATTATGCGGAATTCGGTCGCGCGCCCAGTTGGGGCGTTACATTAACGCTCCTACCTGCTATTCGATAGTCATTACATGTTGTGGACCGGAGTTTGGAGCTGATCGTTCTTGTTCCTATCTTCACGAGTAGTTAAAAGTGTTTGTATTCTGGTGCCAAAGCCTCCCGCAACGATCGTCTTTTTCTGCTTGGCTGGAATTTCGCTTCCACCTGCAAAATATTCTTCGTGATAAGAGGGTGGGTAAGATACTATAATGCTCCCATAGCAGATTGACGATAGAACAGCATCACATTCTTTCATTCTTTCTTTCGGTGACCGCTTCTTTTGTCCAGCACCCAAGAGCGCCTAATTCCCACGTCCGAAAATACGACGGACTCTTGAGTTATGAACAATACAAGTTTTCATTTTTCCCTATTTTTCTACATGCATATTGTTCAAGATTTCTTCTTCGTTTCAGACATGAGCAGCACTGTTTCTCCTTTCTTTGACTTTCCCAAAGCGGAATCCGGAGCGAACGGAGGCGATATCCAGCGCGTTCTCGTGGAACTGAAAAATCCCCTTAGCGGGAGTGCAGGCCTGTTTATCTATTCAGCATCTTTCAATTCCTCATGAAACAGGTGACCAATCAGTAATTCCTCTCATTCGCAAGCTCGTCGAAATTTTCCCGGAAGCATGCCCAACGGGATTCGCTACTTCGCTGGCAATAATCGTGGGCGTGCAAGTTTTCACCCCCACATTTTGTAGAGAATTAAAACTGTTTCAGCTTTTCCAAGCTCTATCAGGAACGCCATTAAACCATGAGAAACTGAAGCAAGATGCCGTGAGCTCAAAAAGTATTTGGAGATTGCTCGCCATGTTTTCAGAAAGATATAATCGAGTCACTGATCAGCCTGAAATCAGAGGGGTACGATTCTTCCTCGAACGATGAATTGTTCAAGGACAGCGCACGGTGGGAACAAAACACACGTAGAGAGAAGAGAGTACAGACACAGAGAGTAATTATCTGCATATTTTATCAGACGAAACGACTTCTGGGCGACTCTCGTTTCCCCGTCTCATTTGCCTCCTTTTGATGACGTCTACTATGAGAGACCGTCTCTAATTGAGAGTTTGCTGTATTTTGGCACCTTTCTAGCGTTATATCTATTGCAAGAATCGTCCGAAACGATTCATTTTTTGTATGTTGCATCCTTATATGCGCATCTAAACAACTTGTTGTTCGCACTTTTTCGATTTTTTGACTTTTTAGCCCACTTTACAGAGGCAGTTTCACCTATTCTTTGAAATAACTTTCGAGGGAATTGTTGAAACACGCTCAATATTGGCATATTACTTCTTTGAAGGTCTCTGAACAACTTGTTGTTCGCACTTTTTCGATTTTTTGACTTTTTAGCCCACTTTACAGAGGCAGTTTCACCTATTCTTTGAAATAACTTTCGAGGGAATTGTTGAAACACGCTCAATATTGGCATATTACTTCTTTGAAGGTCTCTGAACAACTTGTTGTTCGCACTTTTTCGATTTTTTGACTTTTTAGCCCACTTTACAGAGGCAGTTTCACCTATTCTTTGAAATAACTTTTGAGAGAGTTGTTCAAACACGCTCAGTTTTGGCACATTACTTCTTTGAAGGTCTCTGAACAACTTGTTGTTCGCACATTTCTCATTTTCAAGACAATAAGCGCACTTCAGTAGTACAAAATGAGCAATATGGACTTAGCTTTCAGACAAGACAGACGAGAGAGTGTTAGACGGGTGGAGAGCGCCAGACAACGAGAGAAATGAGACTTTCCTCTCTCTGTCTACGTGTGGAAATCAGGCGACTGTTCCCACCGTGCAGCGTAAGTCAACTTTTAAGTCATATTATTAAATAAACTTTTCCAGCTCAACTGCCTGCAGTGGAACGCCTGTGGAGTTAACGCTCAGTTCAACTATGATCGCGGATTTAAGCTGTAAGTCATCCATTTCGTCGTATTTTTCTCACGATGCTCATTTCAGCTATCATAAACGCATATCGCCGGATATCATCTGTGTTCAGGAGATTAAAGCTGATGCCTTGACCATGAAGCATCTGATGAGTAAAATGAAATATGACGTGGTGTATGATGCTGTGTGCTTGAATTACAATATGATACGATAGTGGAGGTAAGACCGGCTAAGCCTAATTCTAGTAACCCCAAGGGAATATAAAAGTTCCAAAGAAATATACAAAAGTCCCAAGATGTTCGCGAGTTCCTGAAGGAATATAAAGGTCCCATGGCCCAGTAGGACATTTATATTCCTTTGGGACCTTTATATTCCCTTGGGGTTACTAGAATTAGTCTTAGCCGTAAGACCTTTCGGCGAGTTCAATGATCTTTGACTATTCGCCAGAAGTCGAAGCAATCTACGTCGATGTCCAGCTGACCAAGACGAAGAAATGGTTCCGTTTCGTTAGCATCTACTCCCTGAAGGACACGACGGCGCACTTCAACAAGGCTAACGATATGCTGAAGAAGATCAGAGAGTCGCTGATGAATCCGGACCACCAGATGATCGTCGCTGGCGATCTCAACCTGCACAAGAAGACTTATCGCAGCCGCTGGGAACATGAGGGATGGTCGGATTGTCTTGAACCGGGATGGATTACGAACGTGCAGGGGGTAAGAAGCCCTGTTCCTGTCAAGTCGTTCGCGTCTTTATCTCTTAGCGAGGTGGAGTGAAAATATAGTCGGTGGAATAAACGTTCCGGACTGTACGCCCATCGCTCTGCGATATCTCTCCACTGTTCTCTCGTTGTCTGGCGGTTGGAGAAACGAGAGAACAGTGGAGAGATCGCAGGGCGATGAGCGTACAGTCCGGAAAGTTTATTCCGCCGACAATTGTTGCTTGAAAGTGCTCGAACATTGGGGTTTACGTCGGTCCAGTAAAATGCGTCCAGTTCCTACCCGAGGCCAACATGTGGAATGTTGAACACGACAAAAGGGACCACACTTCAGAAATCTTCCTCCGAGATCGATTACGTCATGACTGCCCTGTCTGGAAGGACAAATCTTCTGTGCCACCGGCCTCTGGCACTCGAGGGAACCAACTACCATCTACCCATTCCCTTCGAGGTCACTACCGTCCATTCTCTTTGGACCCTTATATATGCCAACAATACAGGTCGGCAAGCAGTGGTCGGGAGAGCCCTGTTCGGCTCATGAGTGAGATGGCATCAAGGGGTTTTAACCAAGGGGATATTGAAGATGCTTCTTCGCGTGCGCCGAGCGCTGAGAATAACAGTGTATGCTGTGCGGGGATCTTTGATTAGTTTTGAATAAAGTTATCTTTTCTTTTTCTTGCTGCTTGAAGATCCGTTGGATTCTAAGATTGAATTCTCACTATAAGCCCCCCCCCCCAAATGTTTGGCACATTTTGGCTGAAAATGTTATTGTAGGCTTTTCTTGTATTTTTCGCAGCGGTGCAGAGATTGT
>JACMIG010003092.1:0-13143 GCA_014805385.1 Levipalatum texanum | reverse complement strand
TATCTTCCTAACCCCAAGTGCATGTGTCATGAACTCATCAGAATTTAGAGAAAGAAATTCGCAAGCGAAATGTCCCAAGACTTATTGATCAACCTAATATTTGTTTTTTTAGACGCTAGCGTGAACAACTTGAGGCGAGATAAAAAAGAATGAAAGGTTGACTACACCCTTTGCAAAGTGTAGGAAAAGCAAACAAGGGCTGAAATAATCTGATGCACGCTAGTTGCTGCTACATGGGGCAAGAAATGAAAGAGGTCAATGATTTGGCAATACAACACATCGTAAAACTCTCCAACAACGATTCTACGAAAAGATCCACTTAAGCCACATGGACGACTTCAGCTGTGAAGCAACAACGAAGGTCGTAAACAGATGTCGTAACACCGGCGGTCGTAAACAAAAATGGGTGCAAATCTAAATGTTTTAATTCAGATGAGAAACTTTTTATTTTCCGTACTTGAAACCGGGTGTATCAATCGTTCTGTGTTGTTTTGTCGAAAACTTTTTTGATCGAAATAGAGTAAAGTCGACTTGGATGGGTGTGAAAAGATTGTCCGGTTTCGAGCAAAACTTTCTTTTCGATTATTCAACATGAAAAAAAAATATTTTCCACTTTTCCCCATCATGGACCAAATGCTCGCTAAATAGAACGGCTGATACACCCGGTTTCAAGTATGGAAAATAAAGAGCATCTCATCTGAAGTAAAGCTTTTAGCTTTACATGGCGTCAGTCCAGGGGGGAAGCATACGGCGGGCTAGGAAGATGCAGTGGTACAGGATCCCTCCTATGAGCACGGTTGTTCAGATGGAAATCATTGGGAAATAGGAGAGGGAAACGGGAATTAGTAGTGGAAAAGGGTATGTTTATAGCGCCTAATCGGATTGGGTCATAAAGTTGCGTACGCCAGCAATCTGTGCTTAGAGAGTGCACAAGGGGCCATCACAGGGGGCGCACACTTCTCTGGCGTCTCCTAATACAGTGCACTATTTCCCCTTGCACGGTTGCGACACACTTGTAGCATCCCAATGATATCTCGCTGTCTCTCAACCCATTTGACCGCTGACACACATGCTGACGGAATGATTGATCCACGGGAAAAGTGAGCCTGGTTTGGAGTATTCGGAACACGGCTTCTTTTGTGAGCGCAGAAATGACGACATTTCAGTCTACAACCGCCTACGAAATATCGTGATCTTCACGTGAACAGCATCATGGTCCACAAGTCGAAGATCAGATCTGAAACAGGTGGCAAGGATGTATAATAGATGTGGAGAACGCGTGTATCCAGTGTTAACTGCACGCGGCCGCAGTACTCAGTGAGTGCAGGATGGTCCAAATGGAATTAACATGAAACATTGTTCCTTTTTGAAGGGTAGCATGGCTTCTGAACTGTGCTAACCCCGAACAACCGGTTTGTATGGGATATAGTCTTCTCTGCGATCTCATAACACTGCAAGTGTAGTGTTACGTTCACGGCCGTACAAATATTGCAGTGCTCGCCGCGTGTCTTTACATTTCGATAAGGCACAACGATCCGTATCATCCAATGCGGGTACAGTTCCTGCCTATTTTGCCCTATAAGAAAGCACGCACATGCGACCAATGACTACTCAGCGCCATGCTCTGGACTCTACTGCTTGTCGCTCCCATTCTCTACTTTATCTATGACTTCTACCGCGGCATCGCAAAGCTCCCAAAGGGGCCAACGCCCCTTCCCTTCCTTGGCAACATTCTTAAGGAGGTACGGAAAACTAACCCCCTAAATTATGGAGAAGGCATAAAATTGGCATATTCCACCAAAGTTTGTACACACCTCGCAAGCTAGAGCGCGCCATATGGACATACTGTTTGCGCTCAATTTGCGATACCTCCTATCTTCTTCCCGAATCTATCATTAGACACCCGTCCGTAACAACAATTAGTTTCAGATTCACCCTCCCTACTTCAATCGCGACCTCGAACAACTGGCAAAGAAGTTCGGATCCGTCTTCACTTTCTGCATTCCCTTCCCGGTCGTCAACATCTCCAACTTCGAAGCTCTACGCACAGCACTGAAAGGTTGTATCATATAGCTGCTGTAAAGTAGACTGAAGACTTTTATCAGGTGACGAAATGACTGACCGCGTCGACAGTGAACTTTCAAATCTGATATACCTGAAGAAGAATGGAGGTTGTCTGAGATAAGTCAACTCCAAAAATCATCTTCTCAGGCATTGTGGGCTCGAGTGGCGAGAGTTGGAGGGAGCAGCGCCGGTTCGCCATATCGGTCCTGCGCGATTTCGGAATGGGAAAGGGACTTATGGAGGACAAGGTGAGGTATGCGAACGCGCATATTTGGCACTGCCTGAGCCGAAAGCTTTCCAACTTCCGAACTTTTCTCTTCACCATGTGTTAATCAGCGTGAACCCTTTTGTCGGCAAACTCTCATAGATTAAGTTTAAATGTTAAATTATTTTCACGGCAAAGATGTATATGTATAACAAAAAAACGCTGTCGAGATATGAAACAGCTGTATGAATGAAAAATAGTTGTGGCACGGCGCAATATAAGAAAATACAGGTGCACAGCTCCACTGTGGAATATCTCCGATTCCTTCGATCGAGCCCCGATCTCAACGCCATCGACATGCACACTCCCATCCAGGTGAAACAGTTTGTTTTCTCGCTAATTATCCTCACCAGCTCCTCGTCGCGAACATCATAAACGAATTCCTCTACGGCTATCGCTACTCCTACGACAACTGCGAGAAACTCCTCGAATTCGTTAACAATCTCACAGAAGTCTTCCGCTTTCTCGGAAAGTCAGATTCATGTTCTCGCGTTTGGTTCAATATCCTTGTTTCAGATCCAAGATTTTCATGCTGATCATGCGATTCCCTTGGCTGAAGAACGTACCTTTCCTCAGGAAACATGGATATGATCCAAATGTTGCCCTCCTAGAAAATGTATGGTGTGAATCACCTTGTTTCAATCCGCCCTGTTCAGCTGAGAGGATACGTCGTTGGAGATGTCGAGGAGTCGAAGAAGTCGTACAACGAAGAGGAAGAGGCATCCTGCTACGTCCACGCCTACGTTCGGCACGGGAAATCTAATGCTGAGATGCGAAGGTAAAATCGTTAAACCCCTTTCTCTGGGAGTAGCGTTGTCAAAGAAGCGAAAATATGGTGCTTTCAGTGCTGAGCAGCTGTACGACTGCTGCTCAGATCTGTTCGTGGCTGGACAGGAAACGACGACGACGACGCTGCGATGGGCGATGCTTCTTCTCGCAGACAATCAGAAGGCACAGGTATCGAACAGCACAAGAGCTATTCTATTGGCACGAACATATTACTCCTTCGGGGACCTCGTATTATCCGAACACGAAACATCGACTGTTCTATCCTCACCACGGTCAAGTCATTTGAAAAGTTTTGTTAATTCAAAATACCCATTTTTTTCTGAAAACTTCACTGTGGTGATCAGACGGTGGTGCCATATCTAGCAGGGATAAGAGCAATGATAGAGCATTATACACTGGAAATTAGTTGCATTAGATTCATTTCTAAGCTCTCGATCATGCTCGTTCAGGACAAGATTCGTGCTGAGATCTTCTCGGTGGTCGGCAAGGGCCGCCTCCCCTCCATGGCCGACAAGGCCAATATGCCTTACACTTCTGCCGCCATCAACGAGGTTCAGAGGAAGGCTAATATTATCCCGCTCAATTTCCTCCTTCTTCACAAGACATCAGCGAATGTTGTAGTTGATGTAAGCTTGCATTACATTCCACTAGGCACCATTGTGAATTGCAGGGTGTCAGTATTCATGCCGGAACTCCAATCAATGCAGATTATCATCAAGTCCACAATAGCGATCCCCACTTTGTGAATCCAGAAAGATTCTGGCCGGAAAGGTATCTCGCCAAGGATGGAGTCACGCTGAAAAAGGTGGGGTCAAAATCAACTGACGAGAATACGTTGTTATAGGATCTTGTCGAGCGGACAATTCCCTTCGGAATCGGAAAGAGGCAGTGTGCAGGGGAAGGACTGGCGAGGATGGAACTGTTCATCGGCATCACTGCCACCCTGCAGGTTAATATTCCGATATTCCCCCATCATTAGTAGTCTGCCTTCTTTCAGAACTATCGCGTTCTCCCTTCGGATTCATCTTCGCTTGACCTCGTACCAGAAACGACGGCGGTTATGCTTCCGAAAGCGCACAAGCTTAAGCTCGTTTACATCAATCAAGAACTCGAATATTGGGCCAATGACGTACTGTGCGCACTTTTGATCTACCTCATCGAGCCCCGTTGCATGACCCTTCTGATTCGGTCGGCATATGAAACGGGGTTTGAAGAGGTAGTTCAAGGGTACACGCAGTCCGTCATATGTATAATGTTCCTGACACGTCTTTCCCACTTGGCGGGATTCATTTAATGTACAAGCCCTTCAGCATTCCACAAAGGCTCGCATACTCGGCATTTTGCGTAACTCGATGACCATGAACCAACCACACTTTGTTGATAACAGCGAAAGTAACAATTTGCGAGAGTTAAAATAAACGCTGCTACTAATCCACTATTCGACAAATTATTTCCGTTGCCCCTGATAGACTCGCATCGGAAGGAAGATAGTTATGTTGCTTATGACGTCAAGCACTACAACTGTGGTACATCGCTAGTTGGGGCCGTAAGTCGAAGGAGTTATACACTTCTTCATTTTTTTAGACGACTACACGTGAAAAAGTGTCCGTATATATTTGCAGAAGGGTCAAACAGCAATTCAAGATGTATTGAAGGAGCAGATGTTGGAAGAGAACGGTAGAAACGTGCAAATGTGTTGATATGTATATATCGATCAGGAAATCAAGATAACAATAATTTATTGAAGTATAAAAAAATTCAATTCAGGCCACATTCGCTTAGTTGTAAAACAAAATGTTCCCACGCACGGTGATGTGAAGCGCTATTTTGTGGTTTAATATTTTATTAAAATAGATGAACTACATATGCTTGCAGATAATAGTCAGCTAATCTTCCTTTGTACACCTGAGAAATAAGAGGCCAGCTTGCACTATGTTCTGGAAGCCGTCCCTTTCACACTCCCACTAAGAAATGGATTACCAGGCACAGTGTTCTCGCAGAACATCGCGAAATTATCCCACAGGGAAATATTGCTTCGGAGAAAAAGCTCGTTGAATACTGTAGTGGATATAAGGCTTTCTTGCAATGAAAATATCACATTCCTTGCATTCACCCAACTATCAGGGACACACACAGTCAATGCTTCCGCCACGAGAGAAAAACGATCTACAGATTCTTCCTGTTGATCCTTCAGGCTCGTTTTAATTGCATTCCAAAAATTTCGAATTTAAGGGCTGCATTTTTCTCTGCGATTTTTACTGCTGTTTCGTATTCTTCTCAATTCTTCTCCTACCGCATCCGTGTTGGATTGGAGATGGCATTTTCTACAGCGACTTTCTCCAAATTGCAACGCCATTGCAGGCTTTCGTTGAATTTTGGTTTGAGTTTTTAGGTATTAAAATATTCAGAATGTCTACACTTTCCTTCTTTCACAAACGGCCGTGGCGTATTGGGCATGCTTTCTCTATAGGCATCACGTGAGAACCGGCCTTACGCCTCTGTATGTATGTCATGAATTGAGATATGTATTTAGATGGTAACACTGGCTGGTTCGTCCTTTCGGCTCAGCAGATCTGCAAAAGTAGCAATAATGTTCCTAATTCAAGTCGCCTTTTTAGGCACCTCAATAACTTGCCTGGTGGGGGCTGTACATTTGCCAATCGTTGAAGAGAAATGTTTCAGAACATGGAGATTGAATCTCGGGAGATGGTACATACGGTAAGCGCATCACCACTCGCGCTTAAATTAACAGATATTTCCGCACTGGGAGGAGGCACTAAGCTCGAGGATAACATGCTACGATCCGGCGGTGATTGTTGATATCAATGATATCAAATAATTGCTTTCAGGGTATTTATATGTTCGGATCTTACTGTTTCGTAATTTTCGCAGTCTCCGCAGCTTTCCTTGCCATTGTATCCGTTACTTTTTATCATTAATCTTGATATGTTCATTTTCCGGTTTGTGGACATATCTTTCATGTCCTTTTTCGTTCACACGCGATGAGCACAAGAACGGCAAAATTCCATCGGATGATGACCCGGAATCTCATAATCCAGGTATTTTCGCTTCCCTGGTACAGTAACCAAACAATGACAATTATATCTGCAATTCCGAAGACTTTCAGTCCTAAGACATTTGATATTAGCGCCAGACATACATTTTTCGTGGAAATATTCTATGTGAAGTTCGTAGTGTGCGCATCTGGATTTGACGCCTCCTTGGCTGTTAGTAATAACAGAACCTGACTACCTCCATCTACAGGTCACCGTTCCTTTGGTGTGGATTATTGGCCCTTACATCCTCCTCGTGCTGCAGTACGTCACGAACTATGAGGAAGCAGGTATTTAATTGAAAGGGGAGTAGGAGCAAGATTTCGGCCCCCTTGTAGCACCATTGTGGCCAAAAAAAACTTTTTTGTGATTATATCTTGAAAACATTGTCTTAAGGGTTACGGTTAATTTTCCGCTGTTCCCAATCTTTCAAAGATCGGAATCCATCATCATCGAAATTAAACTCAACGTTAGAATACAGAACATCAGGAAGGTCTTTGCAGTGTTGTCACTGACCGCGTACGCCATAATGCATTCGCATTCCATCGCTCACTGCATTACTATCCTCGCATCCACTCCCTCCTATCGAGGGGCAATCCGAGGAATCCTACTCCCAGCCACCCGAACCACTCTGGAACATCACTAAAATATCGACAGAGTATCTTCCTTTGAACACCTGATAAAACCACCCTTGCACAATGTTCTGGAAACCGTACAACACTTTTGGCACTATATACTAATTGGAAGAAATGGATTTCCAGGCACAGTGTTCTCGCAGAACAACGCGAAATTATCCCACCGAGAAATATTGCTTCGCGGAATAAGCTCGTTGAATACTGTAGTGGCTACAAAGCACTATCGCAATGCCAACACCACATTCCTTGCATTCACTCAACTACGGAAGTACACACACAGTCAATGCTTCCGCCACGAGAGAAAAACGTGGTGTTCTTGGAAAAGCTGCATCTTGAACTTGGAGTGGTGACCGTAGTCCTCAATGCGCTCAGTATTTTCGTAACCATTGAAAAAGACAGCCATGATGACTATTGTGTGATCTCCGATGGCAATGCCACTCTCAACATCCAGATATCCAAAGATGTATGGTCAGCGAACACGAAAATACTTTTCCTCCGAGCACATCTTTCACACTCTCCAATGTGGATGCGTCGAGATGCTCGAATGACAAACAAGATTCTTTCTTCTCCAGAAAATACAAATGTCCTGCTCCGGGTGCAGAGATGTGTCTGATGCTGCAATAACGAAAGATGATTCTCATTGGAAAACACTACATTCAACTCAACAAACATGTCCAGCCACACACCGAGGGTGATTCCTTGTGTGGATTTGGCTGCACCTCAACCTATGCAATTCGCGTTCAGAGAGCGAAATTTCTGCCACCTTTACGATAATAATGATATGTCTGATTTACAGCAAACAACATGTCAGCCATTTGTACATTAATTATTCTGGAAGATACAAAAGAGAACTGCTTGATAACGAAGGCAAGTTCCGAACTGCAATTTCAAAGGTCAGGGCGGGACACAATATCAGTAACGCCCGATTGCACTGTATCTGTTCCTCACATGAAACAGCATCCACTATCGACAAGACCAGCAACCCCCATTAGGCCGTACTTATTTTCATGGTCTCATCTTTGTTCTATTTTGAAGATCCTCATAGCATGCTATGGTCTACCATGGTCTAATTTGCAATGTTATTTTCAATGCGAAAATCAGGAATCTATGAACATTCATATCATGCGAGCAAATCGATTTGTTCTGCGAAAACGCACCGATACAGTAATCCATTCGTCAATTTTAGGTTGTGTACAGCAATAGCTGCAATCGTGCGGTGCAAAAGCATTCCCAGAGAATGAAAAAATTGCCTTGGGGAATTGTGTGCTCATTTCTGACGCGTAAATATTGCGTTATCAATCTGACATTTGCAAGGAAAACATGCAAACCATGATAATTGAATATGAACGCTCTCCAAGTAAAACGAAGCTTCGCAGAAGATGAAAAAGAACGATTTACGCAATATTTTTAAGTGCGGGTGGCCATTGCGACAACAATCTCGAAATCCAACAACTGACACAGCATCTCGGACTATCCATTAATCCGGTAGTCCATGTCTCAATTTCCCTTTGATTCCGTCAAACTCGGAACTTTCTCTGATTTTCTTCTCTGCATAGTGCCCCTGTGCTCGACTTTTGCAGACGTTTTTAATCTCTCTGTCCTTTCCAAGTCATTTAACGTCGTATTTCCACTTTGCAGAAAATATACATGGAATATTACGAGAAGGACGGAGGAAATCGAAACAGCCTGCTAGCAGCATTGTTTTTTCATTTCAATTTTTGGGAAAAACGAAACTGGAACCCGTTTTCTTTAGTGTGGATGTGTTTCCATTTAGACGATTCACTGAGGTGCCTTTCTTTGCGCCCAAAATCTGCTCCAAGCGATTAGGTATCTCAAAGATATAGCACTCGCAAAATCAAGCCATGACCTTTGCACGATACTGTATGCCTCCTTGATTGCGACGTGAACAATGCAACCATTTATCGAATCACACATTACCTTGACTGTGCAGGTCAAGGTAGAAGAGCTTGGCGGACTTGGTTTCATCGGGAAAATAACAGGACTACCATCCCGTCGGATATATTCTTTCCGCTGGGATTCTTGTAGTTTTGCGAACCCCTCAGTGGCGAGCAGACACTGATTGGCATAGGAGGAGGCCTCTGACTGGATTCCATCGTAGCCTTCTGCCTCAAATCAGCCATTGTTGGAAACCACCGTGAATCGAACCTGGAGTTTGGCAAAGTCTAATCCGCAGTGGACGAGGTGGCGCGCGATTCCCTTTCGTTGGTGTATCTCTGCTACGAAAGAGAGCTCGCGACGGAGTATCTGAGAATGGGTTTTGTATTTAGTGACGGCTGTACACACCTTGTCGGCCTCTGGGCGCAGCTTCCAGATATTCGACTTCAGGCCGTCGAGTATACTTCCCAGAATCTGGCACCCTTCATCCGCCTGCTCTAGGTTGAGTTCGAAAGGCTCGTAGTCTTTGCTTGAATCGCGATGAGAAGTGGACATCAACCGGAAGCCTGCCAGCTGAACGTTTGAACCATTCCAAACGATCCTTTCCAATGGTTCACCTGTCCAGTACTCTTCTCGAAAACGAGAGTGTTGAAAGGGGATGAGAAAGACTTGCTAACTATCCAATCGAAGAGGTCGTAAGAATTTTTTTCGATTAACACCAAGGGCCTGAAATTCGACAGATTACTCATCTACTGCTTTTATTATACCTTGCAGTGTGGCTCAACTGCGGTGAATTGATTCATCACCATGTCCATGATCATTTCTTTGTCCTTTTGCTCGGATTTTCTTTGTCCTTTTGCTCGAATGCGAACTGGCTGGTGACATCCGCTGTAGCGAAATGAATGATACAGTATTTATTATCCTGCAACTGACTTATCCGCGATGGAGTCCGAGCTGGTGGAAGTGTCTCGAGTCGTTGCATTTCTGCTATTCTAGAACGGGGATGTGAGCAAGGGAAAATGCACACTCTTCTATTTGCTTCGAGGAGGGGTGTTTTTATTTTTTAAAGATTTTTTTAAAAGTTTTTAATAGGCGCGTTTGGATGTCATTCGCAACAGTTGTAGTACAAAAAGCACGTCAATTGCTTTGAGTGGTGTGGTCCATCTCATCTGCTGATGATCTGCTGCGAACTCGCGCACACTCCTCCACCCCCAGTGCGGAGTGAATAGGCGTGTCCTCTTCTCTCGGCGACCACCCGTCGTTTGTTTTGCATCTCGCGCCTACACAAATGAACGATGGAAATTCTCTAGCTTGATGAGATGGATTCTCGTAAATGGACGACGGGGAAGAATCACGTAAGAGCCCGTCCGTGCAAGGATCGACCTTTTTTTGGCATGGAGGGTTCATTTATGTCACGGGTACTATGATAAGTCACAAGCAGTTTTCCACCCGTGAACGTCAAAATTCGGAGCTGGAAAACGCTTCACTCAAATAGGTGCTACTCGGACCTCCTGAGATCTCTTTTTTCGACAGTTTTAGTCATATCTCGAGAATGCCACGACTGATTTCGGACTTTTTTCGTTTTGATTTGCATGCATCCCTCTTCACTATGCGAGCGTGGTAGGTGTGTATTTTGGTCGGGAACTGCCCCGACCGCGTGGTAAATACTGCCTTAAGCCTGTTATTCGGTCCTCCTTACCCTGCAGCCCGAGTCCACCGCGACCTCGTGGGAGTAGTGATTACCCCCAGATCTCTTCGACTCTTTGACATCTTTACCATTTTGATTCTCTTCATATTCCCTTGTCCCTACTCCATATAATTAGCATGTACCTATTGATCATAAATGGTCCTTACAAACTTCGCATGGGATCGAGCAGACTCGTCCCTAGCACACTTTAGCACTCGCACAGAAAAAAATTCGTTACTTGCTCCCTCTGAACCGGGAATAACTGTGCTCTCGTCATGAAATGCCAGGTCCTTGATGAGTTCGCCTGGGATCTGGAATACTTTGCACCGTAGGTTTTGGAGAACCCTTCTGTATGGAGTTTCGTGAACTCCAGTTCAGTTCGCAAATATGCAAGAAAACCATTCCATGCACCATAAGATTCGTGTCGTGGCTCTGCATCGTATACGGAGTCTACGCGATGGAGTCATGCTCTGGCTCCATCTTTGCCACTCTCCGATGTATACAGTCCTGCAGGTTTCCACATGGCGAATAGGTGCCATTCCGCCCACTCGCGTACTAGGTAGATATGGGGCTAGCATTCTTCATGTTCTCAGGTTCCTTCGAAATACGAAGTCACGGCGCACGGAATGCCATGTCGAATGGCGAGGTGTTAAAGTTTGAGCTCAAAAGCGTGCCGCAATGCGTCCGAGGCGCATTGCGGCTCAGACTAAAGCCTCGCCGTGCATTCGATAAAAATATTTTGACTTGATTTTTAGCGCATTCGATGCGCCGTGACTTAGACCTAAGAACATGTAGTATAATAGCCCCTTATATGAATGGAACGCGGAATAGGCGGCCCAAGGGCGCCCAGGGCACCCATTCACCATGCGGAAACCTGCAGGACTGGACCATGAAAGCGTTCTATTGCTGCTCATCTAATGTAATAGCTCTGTCGCTGCCTCGGGGCCGAGATCCAAAAATCGGCTGCCGCGCACAAATAAATCGACATATCGGTAAATATCAGCTTTTCAGAAAATCGACCATGAAGACATGTGCAGCGTATCCGATAGCCCAACACATGTTTGATGCCAAACTTAAAATCGGTATGCGAAATTCCATTGAAATCATTCCCGATGCGATTCAGTTCAGATCGGGCATCCAAAAAGGTTACTAAATGTTCTACATAAGCTTGCTCCGATTCGCAATGCTCTGAAGTTCTGCTTCATTGGAAGACATCATGGCTGCCATTGCAATTGTGTTTTCATCATGCGCCCTGCTTCGCGGCAACCACTATCTGTGAAAATAATATGGCACGTTACGTAAACCGACAATTGGGGCTGGCAATTGGAGCTTATTTTTGATCAACCTCCACAGTTGTATTCTTTCTAAATGTCAATGGGTAGAACAAGAGACAGCTATCCTCGGGAAGGATGATCTTTGTCAGCGGCACCTCTGCAAACGGAATCTAATGATCGCGATCATTTTTAAAGATTAAAATCGTTTCCCCTGAACATAATGTCAGTTTCGGGAGCATGTTTAGGACAAGGCGCTATTCATATTATTTTGATCAGCTTCCTCTGAATCCCTTGCTTGCTGAGTAATATCATGGGTAGAAAAATGCACGTCTACTGCGACGGCCGTTGATGCAAACAAGAATGCTATAAATATTAGCTCCTCAAAAACATCTTTTGCCGGAAAACATATTTCGAATCTTTGTTGTCGAGCAAACGAAGCATATCAATCTATATGGAAGTCACTGTGGGACCCACAGAGAAGCATCATCTATTGCATCACATCCACTCATAGTGTCTCATCAACTCATTTCCAGAAGAACGCGAATTGACCCACAACGACACCAACAGCTTTGTGCATCAACGACTTCACCAACAGCGGTGACTTTACAACATCGTTTTGTGGCATCTGATGATCAATGCACAACAATATACATTCGTATAAGCATTTCGTTTGGTTGAAATTTCACTCATTTCTATCATCTTCTTTTTCTTTACAATCCATATATAAACATTCTTTTCATGGTCGCTATCTCCAACCCCTATTGTTAGAACGCGATGATTTTTCACCTCTTCCAGCATTGACAGACCTAACACCACTTTCTAAGAATCTTATGAGTCCGTTCGCGTAAGGATCGACCAGCTAGGCGAACAATGCAAAAACCTTGACCAGCGGGCTTTATATGTTGGATGTAGTGACCCTAGGTGTTGAGAAGTTGAATGCACCATAGATCGTCCCTCATCGTCTACGGGTACCCGAGCAGCGTTCATCCGAAGTGAGGGTACTGTTGACCTATCGCATGGTCCGGAATCGACGTTTTTGCCTGTAACTCAGCAGCCACTTGACCAAATTGAAAAATTTAAAAAGTGGAAGATATCCGATGATGTCCTTGAACTATCGAGCATTACGCCGTTTGGCGTCGGGTTAAGGTAGGAGTTAGAGAGAATTTCAAAGGAAAAATATTGGATGACATATTTCTCGGATATATTGAAAGAGTACCCTGGGAATTTTTGCACACTGAACACATGTGTCATACTGATCTTAGCCGTCAAGAAATTGAAGGGGTACGCTTCCCGTCAAGGGGTTAAAACTCGGAAAATGTTCATTTTGGAGCTATTTTGACGTATAATATCCCAGGAATGACATGTGAGCAGGGGTAAAAACGATATTTATTTTTTGTCTGACCTTCTCAATAATTTCCGCACAAGAAATCATAGGGTCATCAGTAGCTCCTTGGTGTCACTATTTCGAACCATGATACCC
>JACMIG010003091.1:2722-13144 GCA_014805385.1 Levipalatum texanum | reverse complement strand
CCCCCATTGTTGTGTACATTGTTGTCTGTCTAAAGGCTCGTCTGGCGCGCGCTCCCTTTACGCGGGATTCATAGGTTTGTTGCAGGGTGGCGGGTGCTTTTGTTTTTATGACTAGTTTTTTTTTTTAATCGGGGGAAGCGGGGAGGAAGCATCTTTGCAGATGAGTGCAGTATGTGAAGAGTGGATTGAAGAAAAAAACATTTTGGATCCTCCCCCATCCGGTAGGTTTTGAGGCAGCAAGCATTTCATTTGACGCGAGGAGAGGCCGAGCGGAGTCGACTCCACTGTCTCTGCCCAACCACGGAGAGAGATTCTATCGTCTAGCTCGATTGCTGCGACGGAGATACGGTAGCTGGACTACGACGACCACGTCAAGATTCGAGCACATTATGAGCCAGCCATGATTGCCCCCAACCCCGATGCCTTTATCCTTCTCTTGCCACATATTTATATAGATTAATTCAAAATGTATGTAAATGACATATCAATTACAATATTAGTTCACATATGAACAACGTACCTTTTACGTGTTACAATTCTAGTGCCTGACTTTCCCCAATCCAGATAAAATGCACATAGAGTTTAGAGTAGTTTCGATCAGGATGTCATGACACTGGTTCTTGCTCAAAGGTATTCATTCAGCTATTGTACCTCTTTTTCACATCCGATGCATTTCCTATAGCCTATTACAGTAGTAGAGATTTCGAATTTTTGCATCACTTTTGCCCCATGGCGTGCCCTGTGAAATTTATTGTGCGAATGTGCGAAATAAAAAATTTCATTCATATCTCCTTGTGTATATTTCCTCTTCGACATACAGAGACAAGGTTTTATTCATACCGATCGGGAACCACTTCGAAGAAACAATGACAGCGCGGAGGACCAGAAGCAGTGAGTCTTGTTTTCATGGTCTCCATTTTCATGTTTCATTGTACTTATCGACTTGTCTTCCTCTCTTTCCTGTTGATTGTCTTGGGTAATGCCGATCTTTTATATTGTTATTGAGCAAGGTTGGCGAGGCTGTTGTATCAAGGATGTATCAATTATCAGCAAAATTGAATCTGAAATTTGTCTGCATTGTGCGTCTGCAACCGACATTTAGACTGTCGTTCCGCTAAATAGCACTTTAGTAAATTTCGACGGTAAGAACGCGGATTCCGCGCCAAATTTCGTCGGCTCTATTTTTTCCATTATTAAATACATTTAATTACTTATCAACGACCTTTTATCATGCTTGAAATATAGAGGAGTATGACAGCTTTCGACGCGCAGATTAGTTTCCCTTGCATTCGCAAAGAAAGCGCTGCAATATCGTGATTTCGCTTTGCCTTTATTTGAATCGTTGCTGGCTCGTTTTCATCGTTTCTATTATTTAACTAATCTGTTTACAATTATCATCTGCTCTTGCGTCGTCAGTTTAGAGCCAAGACGCTACAGAATTAGCAACTTCACGATGACTGCGTTTTTTTGGTTATGAATATATCCAAGATTCGTTTGAATGCGTCAAAAGCCCTAGCGTGTTACCTGTTGCGTGCAGGCTGAATTCTACCTATTTAACATAGCATTTCTGAAATATTTTCAGTACTTCATTTATTTTATAAGGTCATATTTCCCTTCTCATTGCTATGAGATAACATGTCAATTTGATTGGTTTCCTTGCAGCAGGGAAAGCACCTATGCCGGGAGCGGGAGATTCAAACGCCAACGGCGATACGAAGGACGGGTTAGTTGAAATGGCTTAGAAGTTTGCCACATTCCACTATTCACACGTTATTCGTCGTTTAGCTTACTTTTTTGTTTTCAATGAACGACTATATTTACAATCTTGTTCCTCTAGTGCTATTCAAAGAAAGTAAATACTGTCTCGGAATGATTGTGAAGTATTTTGCTTCAGCGATGCTGCTCCAACACCGAGTGGACGCTCGCGTCGCACAGCCGCCGTTCAGAATAAGGTACGTAATAGCAGCGCCTATTCACTGGCGTAGTATAAAATGCATTCGTTTTCACAATCTCTTGAACGGATTGTTACCGAAGAGGCTAAACGGTGCTCTAGGCTTGGTCATCGCTGATGCCGCACCACAAGGATCGGGATGACGTAATGGATGATGCAACTACGCACGCGAATACGCAGACGCCGGTCACCACTAAGGCAGCTCAGAAAGCAACCATCGTCAGTGCCTACACAATACTCATCCCTTAATAGCACAAAAATCTCTCATAATATCACGTTAAATATTATCCGGATGTCGAAGGATTCATGTTCACTTCTGTAACCCGTAGTTGCACGCTACCCCCCACCCCCTTTCCCAAACGGCCATCGATATGATATGCTCTATTCCAGACTCCGCCCACAAGAGGACCTGGTCGCGGACAAGCGACACCGAAAGCAGCTGCTGCAGTCAGTGCAGTAGTTAAGGAGGAGAAAAGGTGGGGCGTGAAAAACAGCGGAAAATTCTTAATGCATTGTTAAATATATTTGTTTTTTTTGTTAATCGAGCTCTGTATACAAGTAACAATTTGCAGCAACGCTCCAACTGGCGGCATTTCTGCCCCCACGCAATCAGCTCCGACGGGAACTACGAATACGACGACGACGACGGCTCCTCCGACACGGGGGCCGCCATCGGGAGGACCTCCTCCGAGTGGGACGACGGGAGGACTATTGGCCAATATTGAGAAGAGGACCGCACAGCGTTAGTGCAAACTTTAGAGTATTTTTTTCCTTATCCGAATCCTGGCCAATCGATATTTTACAGCGGTTATTTCGCCTTCCAAGCGATTGCTGGTGGACGATGAGGAGCTCGAGGCCGAGGACGCCGACCTCTTCCCCGTTCCGCCCGAAACCAAGGCTGCAGGAGGGGGTGAGGAAGGGGAAATACATGATTCATACATTGTTTCCGGTTGTCTACGTATTAGTGAAACAATCCATTTGGCTCAATGAGTGCTAACAAATTGCGCACCTTTCAGCCAGCAAGCGCCGTGGTCGTCCTCCACGCGATCCCGCCAAGTACGAGGAGTGGCTGCAGGGAGGGCCGAGCACTGCCAAGAAGGTGGGATTCACTTACCGATACGATAACCGCCGTACAGGCAGGGAATACGATTGATACATGACCACTCGTTGGAATGGTGGATTTTTTCTCGTTACATTTTCTTTATTTCTATATTCGGTGCGATAACTAACCACATTCTTTCTCGCAACACTCGCGTTACTAACCTCCAACAAGCGGTCGTGTCCGAATGAACTTACATTCCCACCACTTCTACGTCACTGATGCCTATGTATGCCTTGTGCCCATTTCACTACAGCGAGCGATCGCTGTAAGTTATAAGACGCCAAGTGATTCCGCCTATGAGACGATTTGTTGCGCAATCGAAGAAGTTTACAGTGCCTTTCTTGTGACCGGTTAATAGGGCGGTTCTGACGACGAGCACTCTGGCGAAGAAAATAAAGGGAGAAGACGTTCGTTATAGGGGTGTTCTGATGAAGAATCTAGCGAAGACGATGGCCACATGGCCACTGCCCATGTCGAGTACGGTGCCACCATTGCTGATCCTGATCTCAAAGTGGAAACCGATTCCTTCACGTCTGCCGTGTCGATTAAGACCGAGGAAGAGGTGTCATTGACGTAGTTCACGTTCTAATTGCATTTCCTAGTGCTGTGATAGTCGAGCCCTATCGCCTGTCATGTACCGCGGTAATATTGCTGTGCTGCCAGAAGAGGGCGAGAGCATGGTTAGTCCATTCGTATTTTTATGAACCATTCCCGATTTAGACATATGAGTCGGAAATTGTCCACAAGGTCGACCACTCTCCGATCCACTCGCCCATAGTCAACCATCAAGTACCTAGTCTCACTCGAGAATATTTTAGAACTGTTATTTAAGAGACAGGGACGTGCTCCGCCGACCACTTCGGGTCAGCATCCCACTGATTCGTCCGCGTATTTGCAACGTCACTCCGTTTCGTTTGAAAATTACGATGCTGGGACAATTTCGTCTCCATTTGTCCAGGTTTGCACGAACTTGTCTGCTTGAAGTTCGATACCTTATCAGGACTATTCGCCTCAAATCCACCCCATTCCTCCGGCCTTCACCGTACCGCCACGTAACGACATCCCTCCCGCGACACAGAGCTACCGGGTGCGCCTCTATTTGAAAAGGGTGCATTCTCGCATTACAGGCCTCCGATCAATCGTTCTCCATCCTGTCCGGGAAAGTCGAGAAGCTGCAAGTCGAATTGAATCAACTTCGTCCTGAAGTTGAGAGGCACAGCTCTGGTCTGCTGAAACATAAGGAATACCTCCAGAGACAGTGGGAGTGCACGAAGAATAGGATGAATGAGGAAAGCGATAAGCTCAAGGGCTGGACCTGTGAGAACATCAAGAAGGTCAAAGAATCGTATGAAGAAGACATCAACAAGTGCAAGAAAGCACACGACGAGGAAATCACCAGACTCAAGAAGTCTCACGATGAGGACATTGCCAGGCTCAAGTCTGCCAATGCTGAGGATGCTGTTAAGCACGAGAAGGAACTGAGCAATGTCAAGGGAAGACTAGAAGAGCTGGAAGAGAAGAGTCGCCGAATGGAGAATGCTGTCTCATCTATCCAGGAGATGATGGAGAACAAGCAGAAACCGGGTATCGAATCCCGCAACCTGCAAGCTGCCGTCGTCGCAAGGTCGTACGATCCAGTCACCCCTGCACCCGGAAAACGCGGTCGCTCCAATCGCGCATCTCGCAAGAGACCCGGAAGCCCCCCGATTCTCAAGGATGCCAAGCGAAGCATTTTTTCCTCCCCTCGACTCGATCGCGTTCCCAGTAGTACTCCCCGCGAAAGATCCCCCAGTCCTCCATCGTTTGGCTCTCTTGCGAGATCGAGAGAACGCAGGTCACTCTCTCCGGACTGCTGTAACACTGGAACGTGTTCCCGGAGACCCGACGGACCACAATCTCCCACGACTGTCAATCCACCCGGAAAGGCCGACCTCTTCCATCTCCCTTCCCGCTTTAGCCCTCGCAAGAGATCCTGTAGCCCTCACAGGAAGGAGGACGAAAAGCTTTCTTCCTTAACCCTGCCACGCGGATCCCGGCCTGGCATTGTTGAAGCTTGGAGGAAAGCACCGTTCCTTGGATTCTGCATCTTCTGCGATGAGATGCGTCGTCCGGATAAATTTCACAGGTAAAAGCTGCGGATGGGATAGGATACACGCCGTGTATTTAGGTCAGTCGACTGTGAGATTGACGATGACTGGAAGTGGAGGCGAATGGTGGCACTGAAGAAAGGGAGGTGCTGGGCGTGTTCCCGTATCCGATTCCAGCACGACATTGCTGACTGTGCTACCAGACTCTGCGCCAGATGCAAGAAGTGCAGCCAGAGAAAGTGTGGAGGCATTCTCTCGTGCTCCAACTATTTCAAGGATCGCCATTTGGAGCCCGATGGAGATTACTCAGAAGATTCGATGAATGAATAGTTGTCCTTTGTTGATTCCGATCTCTCTTGTTTACGGTTCACTAATTCCACGGATTTCGTCTCGACTCGGTGTTTTGACTAACTGGACTAATTTGTTACTAATGTGCAATACTTCTCCCGTACTTAAAATTCTTGCTAAATTCACCGATAAACCCTCAAGTCTATGATTTCGAAACATTCCCCTGTCAATCAATCGTCCAAGGACGGAATTTATACTTCTCAGTTCTGGAGTCACCGTGACGTCATCACTCCTGGAAACTAATCAACCCGCATCGAACTTCCCTTCGGCCAGCCCATGAGCCTATCCGCCACCACCTCCCAACTAAAGAATGATACAAGGAACGGTGAAGTCGAGTCAGTTATAGGACGGCTCTGCTCCCATCGCCGGTGCCTACAGCGTGATGGAGAGCTCGACGACATCCAATTCAACTGGTATTCCCCTCGCGGAGATTAAACCGGAACCGGAGTACCCCGATGAATTGGTTTGTAATGTTGACTTTCGTGATACATGCCGACGTCAGGTTCGCGTAGTGGGTATCACTGCCGACAGCGCAGGGGCATCAATCGGGCAGAGGACTATGGCCCAGTCAGCCTGCCCTACCAACCCCTCACTATCGGTAGATTTCTATATTTCGTTTGTAATTCATTGTTATTACATTGTAGAACGATTCCGAGGAAGAAGTTCCCGTCGCTAATCCGGACATCAAGCATGAGATTTCGGCATTCCCCACTTTCCAGTTCAAGATAGAGACAGAGGTACCCATTTTATGCCCATGAGTTTGATTTGTCATCTAGGATCATGACGAGGCTCCGCCCGTTTCGACTGAAAATGGACACGGATTCATGGTTGTCAAGCCGGAACCTCTGTCCCCTGAGGGCTCGGTTCGTTGACTTTTAACATTTAGAATGTGTTGAGTTGAGGTTTGCGTACCAATCGATGGTACAAACTCGTATTCGGATATAAATCGTAACGTCTACGCGCCCTCCCAAGGAGTGCCTAGTGTCGGAATGATGCAGTCTTCATCGACACAGGTCGGCGAGATTGAGATTACGAAAAACTATCAAATACTTTTCCAGGATTATGCACAATGGCTCCACTACGCTCCTGCTTTCCTTGCCGCTTCTCTCAACGCGATTACTTCGGGGCAGAGCATTCAGGTACTTGAAACTTCGAAACTCATCAAGTTCCGTGATTGTAGGCCGAAGAGATCAAGAAACTGAAAGAAAGGATAAATGATCTCGAGAAGCGCGACTGCCAGAAGGACGCTGCTCTGATGCAGCAGAGCCAAAATTCACAACGGATTCTGGACTTGATGGATAAGCGAATGAAGGAGCAAGACGAAATTATCAGCCGGTTGAAGAAACAAGTCGAGGAAGAGAGGCGGAAGAAGGATGGAGACTCCCGCTCCAAGACGAGGCACGACTCCTCACCGAGGAGATCCCGCGGATATTCTCCCCGTCCTAGCAGATCGCGCGACACTCTCAAGAGGCAAAACAGGAACTGCTACGACGACGCTTCTCCCGAGCACGCGAAGCGCCCGAAGAGTTCTCTGTCCTCGGTCGCAATGGACATAGCTCCATCGCACGCCAAGGAGACGACTTCTTCCCATGCCATGGATGTGTCTCCAGTCCCCCGTCTGTATACGCCTTCCCCCGTCGTTCCCCCGACTAGCGGTCTCATCGACTTGACCCGTTCCGCACCACGGAGGTGGCCCCCATTCAAGCCATGGATGTAACTCCTACGGATGTGGCCCCGATTCGCCGCGTCCTTGTGCCTCCAAACCATGCCATGGTTGTTCCAGCGAGCGGCCTCTTTGACCCCAGGCATCGCTCCTATGGTACCCGTATCCACACCAGGGAAGTTGCCCCAACTGAAGCCATGGACGAGACTCCTACCCGCCCCATGTATTCGCCATCCCGTACCCATACCATCCAAAGGACCCCCAGCCACGTCATGGACGTCACCTCCAGCCCTGCCATGACATCGACCCCTTTGCCTTACCGCTACGTCCCGTTCCCTCTAAAAGATACCCATGTCAAACCCGCCGTGGTCCCTCGGAAAGATCTAATCGATTCCTCCACAACCAAGCCCGTTCCCTCGTACCCCTCGTACCCCGTGAAAGTTGCCACTAATACCCCGCCCCACGACGACGATCTCTCATTTCCCAAGTTCCTCGAGGAAATGCCCTCTAACGCGACAGTGTTGGACGCTGCTCCGAAGTCTCCCGCGCTGCCCCAGAAAATTACTCCAAATGTTTCCTCCACCAACATCTCTACCCCACTCCCCGAAAGAAAGGATGCCTACCAGAGCGGAGAAACGACGGCCAACGGGATGCCGTTCCGCGGAGTCTGCATATTCTGCGATGCGCGAGGACGTTCGGAGAAGAGGCACAAGTAATGATTTGCAAATTGTTGTGAAATTTGCTTCGTCGCGAAAGTGCCTGTAATTCATACCGTTGTTATCAGGTCGTTTGACTGCACGATCGATCAAGATTCGGAGTGGAGGAAGGGGATAGCGGCCAGATACGGGAAGTGCCCCTCGTGTGCCTGTGTCCACGAGGACGACGAACAGGAAAGATGCGATGCACGGATCTGCCCCCGCTGCAAGAAGCACACGCAGAAGGAGAGCGGAGGGCACCTCACCTGCTCCCACCATTTCACCGACTTGGACGACCTAGACCTGTTCGGGGGACTGAAATTCTAGTTTAGACATAAATTCGTTGTTGTTGTTGTTGTTGTTGTTGTTGAATTCCGATTGATGCTAGTGTCCATTTTTAGATACGAAAATTTCATGCTCATGTTTATCCGAAGGATCTGTAAAATTATTGATGAAAAGCCTTTGTTCTTGCGATCTCGTTTGCTTCGGCGTGTGATTTATTTTTTCCGGTGATGTAAATCGAAGTGTGATCAACGGAATTAATTTATCTTCGTCTAATAATTGTAATAAACTGCGCAAAAACATCTCGCTCGCAACATAATTTGTGGTGTTCTTGCATTTTTTCTCCAGAACACGGTCTTCATCAGGTCGTAAAATTATTGGTGAAATACAATTATCACTTCAGGCTCGCCACGACGAGGGCCTTCCTCACCTGGATGGTCGCGGCAGTTCCTCGACGGATGGCGGAATGGACGATGGGATGGAGGATGACGAGGGAGCCGGGGGTCCGCCTGCCCTCAATGCGTGGAGGATGAGGGGAGCAGCAGCCTCCCGCGGTGCTGGATCCGCACGCCGACCCAAGGGTTCGTGCTAACTGCTGCTTTTTTTCTTTGATCGATGAAAGTTATTGGATTTTGGTGTACGTAATCAATAACTAGTGTTTTTTTTCGGGAATGGCTCTCATTATTTTCCAAAGAGGCAAATTCTAAAAAAATGAATCAATAAAGTATTTCTTTCCAGATGCATACGGAGACCCGGAGTACCGTCCTGGCGGAGGTCGTCGTTCTCGTGGCGGAGGAGCAGCGGGTGGCACGCCGTGTACGTTATCACTTTCTAAATACTGCATCGATCATCTTTCTTGTCCTCTTCCGCTGAGTGTTCGATGAATACTTTTCATACGAGATGGATCTATGTTGATTTGTAATGTAAAGCGAGCTTTCGAGCTGAAAACATTCCAGAAAATCTGCCATTCTGAGCGGAATGACAATTGAACTCTGTCATTGTTATGCATTCTCGAAACACCTATCTGTCTTCAGCTCGTCGTGGCCGCGGAGCAGCTGGCGTCGGACGTGGCGGCGGACGCGGAGGAGGAGCGACGGGAATGGGCATCATGGTATGTGGAAGGGCACTTGCATACGTTATTTCATCACGTGCTGATAGTGTTTTTCTCCTACGAATTGCAATTCTATTTCCATTGCGAAACACATTCGATGGGATTCCCGCTATGGTACGAAATTGCGCTGCGGGTTAAAAAGATATGCCACGATGCGAGTCTTCCATAAATTGTAATTTCAACCTCCATTTCCCTCGTTGCAGTCAGGAGGAGCCAGTCGATCTTTCCCCATGAGCAGTGGATACGAAGGAGTGCGAAGGCCGCCGGGAGGTAGGAACTGGATAGCGGCGGAATGAATAATCCCTAATCTCAGGCTCTCCCGGGCGTGGTGGCGCCATGGGCCCGGGCGCCAGGGTGTCGAGTGTCATGATGGTTCGGTACGTGATTTGGAATCTCCCGCATTATTCTCGAACTGCTAAGGGCTTTTCTGGCTGGCTGGCTGGATACAAACAAATGGCGAAGTTGATATGTATTGATTCATTGCAGTGATGGCCGCGCCCACGTGGTGTCAGGCGTACCGAAGGGAGCACAGATTGGTGAGAACTTGTTTTTGGTGTATTTGCATTTGGCTGGACATTATTATTACACCGCGACGCAGAACAGTCGAGTTTTGTTTTATTTATTCTATTAGACGGGATTAGAATGCGCGTGTCCCTTTGCAGGGATGGCCCCGCGCCTGCCCAGTGGTGGAGGAATGGGAGTCGGACGAGGAGCGGCCACCATGGGAGGAGGAGGAGGAGCAGGGCTGTGGAGAGAAGAAACAGCGGCTCCCAAGTGAGTTCAATGGACAAGGTTTTTTGTAATTAAAAAAAAACGGCGCAAATTACGTTGATTCATTGAAGGGTTATGACGCGCATGGTGGTGACTAATGTGCGCAATTGAGAGTGGAAAAAAAGCTGAAAGAAGGTGATTTCAACCTGCATAGTAAACTAAATAATCTGGCAAGGCGTGCTAGTATTCAACAGAGTTCGTTTCATACATTTCATATCAAAGTCCTCCATCCTCCATCAGGGAAAAAAACTTTCGCAGATTCGCCAGTGCAGCAGCTGCGGCAAGTGTCCTTTTCGCGGCTGAACGAAGTATCGACAAGCAGTCCAACGAGGTACGGCTACCGTCGGGGGGGACGGGCCGGCGGGGGCGCGGGGGAGGGGCGGGAGGGCCCCCGTGCGGCGGTGGCGGGGTC
>JACMIG010003090.1:0-13145 GCA_014805385.1 Levipalatum texanum | reverse complement strand
TGGGAGTGGAGGGAGTCCTCTGGATGGGGGAGGGGCGGGGAAGGGGGAGAGGGTGAGGCTGCCCTCTTTTGCTTGTGATGGTTGCCCTGCCAACTATGCTCCCCTTCTCCTTCTCCTCTCCTCAACTTCACTCCTTTCCCCTCATCGAAACAACTTGACTGGATGGAGTCCCGAGACAGGAAGAGTCGAGTGTCCCGTCACTCTTCCCGGTACCATCAACAACTTTATTATGAACAAGTCCACGTAGACAGGAGATCAGGTGCAATCGATTGTCGATGAAAGGAGCCTACCAATACAAAACGTTTAGTAAGGATAACATCACAAGAGAACAAGTTCATGTTATTGTGGCCAATTATAACGAACTAGTTAGTGAAACGATACATGTATGAATACGCTTGAATGTCTTTCGAGACTGACTCAAAACACTACATTGCTGTTGCTCAGAACTTCTCGAGTGCCTGGTTGGGGAGGGGAGGATGGGAGGAGAAGGCAGGGGGAGACTCCTTCGTGTGGAGGGCGAGGAGATTGGGGGAGAGGGAGGAGGAGACGACGTCCGAGTACGAGGGAGGGGCGATGGAGGAAGAGGGAGGGGGAGGGAAGGAGGAATCGGAGACACGGAAGGGAGTCTTGGAGGGGAGAGGGGACGCCTCTGTCGATTCAGAGTTACGACGGAAGGCGCAACGGATGGAGGGGAAGAGGAAGAGGAGGGCGAAGAGGGCTGGAAGGGGGAGAGGAGGGGGAGGGGAGAGGGGCACCTGGAAGGCAGCAGTTGTAGAGGCGACTCAGGATGTAGGAGTAGGAGTAGAACCATTCGAAGTGGACGGGGACGCCACGAGCAAGGGCCAACAGGCGGAAGAGGGCGAATTCTGGAGGAAGGGGAGAGGGAGGGAAGGGGAGGGGGGAAGATACTTGACTGGTAGCAGGGAAGGAGGAGATACACTCCACCCATGCAGAGACAGCCGAGGAAATGGAGGGAATCCGCCCGAGTGAGGAGGGAACGACGGAGGAGAAACCAGACGAGGGCCACGAGAAGGGAGAGGAAGGAGGAGACGAAGAAGAGGACACCAACGCAGGAGGTCATCTGAGAGGGGAAGAGAGGAGGGGAAAGGAGGAGAGTACCACGGAGAGGGACTCGCTGTCGGCGTACGCCATCCCGGCGAAGATGGCCGATACTCCCAGGGCATAGATGTAGCGCCAACTGAAGGAATAATAAAAAGTTTTGTGGTGTCCTCTCGATAATCAGACATCCCCCGTTCTCCGTTCCCCGTGTGCACAGTGCACTCTCGCTCTGGGGGGAAAGCAACGAAACCAAAGGAGTGCCTCTCAAAACACATTCCATCAAGTCACAACTCTCCATTACAGAGCAGCTGAATTGGCAGCTAAGATTTGTGCTAGCACTACAAATGAAGGGGTGCTCGTCACAAGAGTCTTCACTAAAAAGGTTACCGTATCTCGGCCTCCTCGAATCTTCTTCCGCCCTTGAGGACGACCTTGGCGAAGGCGCAGACGGCGAAGGAAAGAGAACCGAGGGAGAGGTAGAAGTAGACGAGGGCCAGGGTCAGATTCTGTAGCTTCCAGGCGGAGCTGAGACTGTAAGGGGAGAGGGAGGGAGGGGGAGGGGGAGGAGGTACATGAGGGGAAACCGCAAGTTGTTTGTGTGGGCCGTGAAGAAGCGAGAGACGACCTGTAACCATTATCACAAACAAAGATTTCGAATTATCGAGTCCGGTCTCAGCAATTCCGCCCTGTTAGTACTCACAGATACGAGGACGCAGCTGCCCATGCAGTAGATGTGGTAGAGGATGTAGGGAGGACTGCCACTCGCTGCCTTGGCCACCACCCTGAGGGAGCTCCATCCAGGGAGAGAGAGAGAGAAGGGACTCACGAGAGGGCGCAGAGTGTCAGAGTGGCCACGACGACCACGATGGCATACTCCGCGAGGGAGAAGAAGGCATCCATGAGGAAGAACGACATCGAGTACCGTAAGAAGGACAGAGGTCTTCCCTGAACTGGCCTCGATGGAGGGCTGTGGGGGAAGGGAGGGAAGGGGGAAGGGGAGGTTTCCACGGGGACGGCGTCCCTCTCCAGCAGCTAAGAACACCTCCGAGGGAGCAATGGAACAGATTACGGACTCCCCCAGTAATGCGTTGATACGCCGAATTTATTGCAGATATTCAGGCACACTTTGGTAGAAATTCAATTAAATAATTTTTACTCGAACACTTCCCTAGGTTAGAGCTGACATACTAAGATGCTTTTATAATGTCGTTGCAAAGCAGAAATGACAGAATTAATGGTTTATTCCACTGCACATCCGAAGGTCTCCGTCGGGAGGATCTGTTTCCTCCCGTCGGGAAGAGTTCCTGAAGGGAAGAACTGGCAAGGGAGAAGGAGGAGAGGGAAGGATTACCTTGCCAGACCTCCGAGAAGAGGGTCTTCACGTACTGGGCAGAGGCGAGAGTGATGTAGTTCGTCGGCAGTTCAGAGCCGTTTTCATCGTATTCAGTGTTGATCCTTGCCTGGAAGAGAATGGGGACGAGGAGAGGGTGGAGTGACTTTGAGAGAGCGTCCACCACGACAGAGGAGGGAGGAGTTGGAGGTGCAGTCGAGGGCGAGGGAGTCGTAGTCCATCCCGAGGGAAGTGAAGGGAGCGCAGTCTGACACAATCCCCATCCATTCCCTCTACGGTAAGCAGATGCCAACTTGCAAGAGGATCTGGCTGGCAGTTGATGAAGGAAAGTTCCGCGGGGACAGTCATGAAGCCATCTTGCTTGATCAGTTTCGCTGTAGATAAAGATTTAAACTCAGCGTAATCTTACGACTTACACAGTATTGCGGAGCCAGAGCAGAATGTTTCGCTGAGGGGCATTGCGAATGGAGCATCCGCCATGATGGATGCCTTCAATTGCATGGGGTCAGAGTGCCACGGTTCATATGCCAACCACAAGTCGGTATCCAGCAGCACAGGCCATCTGACAGGAGGAGGAAGGATCGGAAGGAGGCACTGGGGTCAACTAAAGAGTGAGAGGAGATGAGAAGAGAGGGAGGGGAGGGGGAGACCATGGAGGAGTCGCAGTCAGGGCAGGCGGGGCCTGTGTAGATCGAATAGGAACACTCAGTGCACTCCGCTGGAAAGGCCCTACATCGACATCCACAGGGGAGACCCACGGCCTGTCTTCTTAATGCACGTGAATTGGACATCGGCAGGCAAGAGCGAAGATCCGGTATTGGTCCACGTCTTGGATGCAGGGGTGAGGAGGGCGTACTGGTGGGGGGCGAAGTCGAGGACCTTGAGGGTGGGGGAGGAGACGGAGACGCCCTGGAGGGAGGAGTGGAGGGAAGGGGAGGGAGGGGCATACGTAGAGGGTCCATCCCGTCTTGCACGTTATTCGAGATCCATCCATGGGGTCGTCTGTACGAACGAGTTGGGAAGAGTCAAAGGTGGCCACGATGGGGACAGTAGAGGCGATGACAGTGGGAGGACCCTGGGATTGGGCTGAAGAATTGTCAAGGAGTGGTCTCTCCCTTCCCTCCCCTTCCACTCCTCATCCTTCCCCCTCCTCTACCATCTCCTCTTCTCCCTTCTGCTCCTCCTCTCCTCCCCTACCCTTAGGACGTGAACACGTCGCAGCATCGCTCGTATTCCAGTATCCAAATCCCGAGGTGCCTGCAGCACTGGAAGTATTGGCCCATTTGTCGTAGGTGGAGCAGCCCGCCGTCGCCCCCACCAACCACGAACCATTCACTGATTTGACCTCAACGACGAAGAATAGAAGAGAAGGAGAGGGAAGTACTCGCCGTGAATATTCCCTTCTTGCACCTCTTCTGACTGCATCCGAGGTCGTTCTCGAATGTCTCCAGTTGCGAGGCTTCGCAGTTGTGGTTGGGAGGGCAGTCGGGGGTCGTCGGCATCTCGGGACACTTGTTGCACGCTGCAGAGGACCCTTCGGACGATGATAAGGAGATGCCCACCAATGAGAGAGTAGCACGAGAAGCCAGTCATGTTACGGCCGAGGATAGCCTGGCCCGAGGCATTCAGCAGCCTGTACGCCGAATCCCCCTCCACCTTACCACACTTTATGTAGGCGTGGGGGGCGTACTGGGTCTACTTCGCCTGCGAATGAGGAGTGAGAGCCTAGAGAAGGAGGGAAGGGACGAACGACGAGCATTCCCCTCCGACTGGCGGGGCAGGAGGCGATGCAGTTGTCGAGGACGACGAGGGAGGGATCACAGCCAGCACTGGCAGAGTAGCCAGAGTAGCAGATGGTGGAGGAGAGACCACCCGAGGCAGCCACGGTGATCGAACACTTTCCATCGCAGAAGGCTGTGGAGGGAGGGAAGGGAGGGGTGAGGGGAGGTGGGATTACGTTTACTCTGGGCCTCCAGGAGGGGAAGAGACATGGAGAGGAGTAGGAGAAGGAGCATCTCTGGCCACTGGAGGCTGGATAGGAAGGGGAGAGTCCCTTTTATAGGGCCAATGCCATTATTGCATGTATTTGTACTCCGTTCTATCCTTCATTCATCTCTCCATGGACAATGCCAACGGAAGAGACATAGACGTCATAAACGGTTTAGCATTTCTCTCGTGGTATCAGCAAGTTTTTTTTGACAAGAGAGAGTACAGGGAGGGCTTGGCCGATTCCGAGTCACAATATGCATAATCGCGTTTGGATGAACAGAAAGAATAGAGACAACGGGCGAGGGCTTTCTTCTTCCGCTACCTCTACCACGATTACAAATAGTTTTGATTCGGTGTATCTAGATCGATTCCACCCTGACACGGGAATGATGTCGAATTGCATGGATCAAAGGAGAGGAATATAAGAGGAAGAAGATCAAGGATGGAGGCGATCGTGGACGGCAGGCCCTTCTTATACCAACGATTGACGTTCACATCGTCATTTCCCATGTGCATCGTCCATTCTTCTGCGCCGCTTTCCCAACAATGAACAGTTTGACGACATTTATGAGGTCAAATCATATCAAAAAGCAGACTGTATGGCGTCTGATCTTACGTCTGAAATCAGAAGACCCAAGAAAACTTTATGGGACAACTAGCATGAGATGTTAAACTGGAGGAACATTCAGTGACATTTGTAAATCAATTGTCAGACTTCCCCCCTATTTGGCAGCCCCCTTTTGGGTTTAGAATTCGAAGCTGCCGCCGTGCCTCTGTTCCCATGGCAACGCGCCCACTCCCCTTCGGTCTCCTCTGCCCGCACAGGGTCCGTTCCTTTCCTCGGCTTCTCCCACTCATTTGCCCTATTCTACTCTACTCCCCTCACAGTTTCATCCACGATGCGCCTCAAATACATGTCCACTCTGCTACAGCCTCAGGTTCGTATTCTGAACTAAACTGGGAAAGAAAGACACTTGTTCAGGAGAAAATGGTACCAATCCGCTCAATTTCCACTGCTCCGTCCATGAAGAAAATGGCGGCGGTGGTGGAGGAGAGAACGATTGTTATATTCGACGAAAAGGTTCCATCTCATTCGATAATTGGTCGAGTATTTGACGTAGGGAGAGCAACGGGATCGTTTTGCCACCAAGCCCGTCGACGCCAAGTACGGCAAGAAGTGAGTGGGATGGAGGGAGAGTGGAGGAGGGGGGGGAGGGAGGAGAGAGCGGAGGGGGTCCCAGGAGTTATTCCGTCCTCTGCATCGCTTTCTCCCCCGACTCTTCGTCGCTCGCAGTGGGACAGACGGACAACGTCGTGTACGTCTACAAGACGGGCACTGACTGGTGGTCCCTTCCCCCCGCCTTCTCCCAATCTTCCCAGGAACGAGAAGAAGGTCATAGTGAACAAGCTCGTCCAAACAGCAGCCACCACTGCCCTCGTTTGGCCTTTCGACGATAAACTCATCATTGGACTGGCTGATGGGAAGGTTCCCCTCCTCCTCCATGGAAGAGATCAAAGATCACCCAGGCGAGAGTGGGACTGCTGAAGCAGAACAAGTGCGCCTCCCTGTACAAGACTGAGATGGGAGTGATCGCACTCGCTGTCAAGTAAGAGTCCTCCTCGCTCCTCTTGATAAAAGTTGGTGTCGCAGTCCGAAAAGGACTTCCTTCGTCTCCGCGCACCTCGATGGCTCCATCATCATCTACAGCTTCGCCACCAAGTCACAGGTGGGGGGAAGAGGAGGGGAGAGGAGTGGGAGATTCCAGTCGAAGCTCTGCTCTCACCCCTGCGCCCCGTACTCCCTCGCATTCACTTCCCATACAATCGTTGCTGCTGGAGCTGATCGCAGGATTATGTGTTACACCGGTGAGGTCCCATTTTTTCTAGAGGTTCCTTTTCTTTTTACAGAAAACGGAATAGTCCAGCAGACATTCGACTTCGCCTCGGTGGACGAGAGGGAGTTCGCCGCCATGACTACTGATCCAACGGGACAGAACTTTGTCGTCGGCAGCTTCGATCGGTAGGAATTCTTGGTAAATTGCCAAAAACATTTAAAAAATACAGACTTCGTTTATTCTCGTGGAATGCGAAGCGCGGCTCGTACGAGGAGGGCCACCCTCTTGAGATCGAGTACCTCTACACGACAACAGCACTGGCGTGGAAGGCCGATGGATCTACCGTATACTGCGTTCGTCCTCCTCCATCCCCCTCCTCCCTCCTCACATCCTTCCTCCTTCAGGGTACTCTCTGTGGCGGAATATTCGTCATTGACTGCTGCCTCACACGAAAAATGCTACGATCGCGATTTGAAACCACGTGAGGAAAACTAGGGACGATTCATTGTCCTTCTTCAGATGCGTGGCTCCCTCCCACGTGCTCATCCGAGACATGAACTCCGACCAGCGAGTCAGCCTTCTATCGCGCAAGGGACTCCCCATCGATGACATTAAGGCCAGTCTCATCAGCTGAGTAATGCACCTCGCCCTCGCATCTCTGGTAGTATAGTGGTTAGTATCCGCGTCTGTCACATGCGAGACCCGGGTTCAATTCCCGGCCAGAGAGAATCTTTTGCTTTCCTTTTGACAAGTTCATAACTCTTTTTCAGATGATGGGAGACGATCGATACGTCGTTGGCTACACTTCATCCACATTGATTATCGCTGAAATCGAATCATCGCGGTTCTCGGAAATCGATTGGACCGGAGGAGGAAACGAAAAGTTCACCCTTCCACTCTCTTCGATGTTCCTAATTGTTGCAGGTTCTACTTCGAGAACGCCAACGTGTGCATGATTGTCAACGTGGGAGAGATAACGATAGTGGAGTGAGCGGGAAGAAGAGGAAGAGGAGAGGGAGAAGGGTTGAGGTACGGAGTGGACGGAGCCATTGGTTGGGTGAGGACGGAGCTGACGTCTCCCTACCTCATCTCCGTTCGACTGGCAGAGAGGGGAGTGAGGGGAGAGGAACCCGCCAAGAAGATTGCCTACCTTCTCGATCCAAGCACAATTGCTATCGGTAGGAGTATCTTGTCTTGAGATAAATAGTACATGTGTTACAGTGAACCTGGCGACGGGCCAGCAGGAGCACTCGATCACCCACACGAACTCCATCGACTGGCTGGAGGTGAGGCCTCCTCTCCCCCCCCCCCTCCCCTCCTCCCTCTCAGCTCAACGAAACCGCCCGTAAGCTTCTCTTCCGCGATCGACGTCAGCGAGTCCAACTCGTCGATCTCACGGGACCCGAGCCACGCCAGTCCAATCTTCTCGCTTTCTGTACTTACTGCCAGTGGGTTCCCACCAGTGACGTCATCGTCGCCCAGTCGGGTGACACCCTCTACGTATGGTGAGGACTTCTCTCCCTCCCTCTCCTCTCCCCCTCTCCCCAGGTACAACGCCGACCATCCCGAGCAGATGACGACAGTGTCAATCAAGGGAGAAGTGGAAGGAGTGCAGAGGGACGTCGAGAGAACGGAGGTCATCGTCCAGGTGGAGAGGAACCACGAGAAGAGAGGGGAAGGAGGAGGACTCAGGAGAGCACGGCGAAGGTCGCCTACGAACTCGACAACACCCAGATCGAATTCGGATTCGCCCTCGAGAATCTCGACTTTGAACGGGCCGTTGCCTTCCTCGAGAGGAGCAGCCCCGAGACGGATACGTGAGTGGAGGGGAAGGGGAGAAGGAAGCGGGAAGGAGTCCTTGCAGCTATTCGATGTGGAAGCAAGTGGGGGAGATGGCGATTGCCCACCACAAGTTGATCATAGCTCAGCGATGCTTCGCTGCCATTGGAGACGTGGCCAAGGTGCAGTTGCTGCAGGTGAGGACTCCTCTCCCTCTTCTCCTCCATCCTCCTTCTGTAGACGACAGTGGAGATGGCTTCCGAGGCTGCGGAGACCCTTGGCGGGGACGGGACGCAGGTGAGGAGTCCCCCCCCCCTCCTCTCCATCTCCTCCCCCTCCAGGACTCCCGTGTCCGCGCCAACATCGCCAAGCTTATGAAGCGTTTCAAGGAGGCGGAGAATATTTACCTGGAGGCCAACGACGTCGAAGAGGCCATTCGTATGTACCAGACACTCCACAAATGGGATGACGCCCTCGAACTGGCGAAGGCAACGGTGAGAGGAGGAAGAGGAAGGGGAGGAGAGGGACGATCAGAACTACCCCGGGTACGAGCAGCTGAAGGCTGCCTACTACCGTGCCCTCGGAGACACGGGACAGGACGGGAAGGCCGCGGAGCTCAAGGTCGCCGAAGGGGACAAGAGGGCCGCCGTGCAACTATTCCTACGGGCAAATCAACCAGTCCAGGCATTGAGGTGAGAGGGGGTTGAGGAGAGGAGAGGCCTCGTCAGACTCCTCCTCAACGAGGACGAGCTCCTCAACGACGAGGGACTGGCGGGGAACGTGGCTGCCAGTCTGCTCAAGAATCGACTGTTCGACAGAGTGAGGAGGAAGGGGAAGAGGGAAGGGAGAAAAGGAGTTGAGGCTGGTTCTCTGTTCGAGAAGCTGCACGACTTCCCCCGTGCCCTCTACAGCTACCGTCAGGGGGCGGCGTTCGCCCAAGCCGTGGCCCTCGCCCGTTTCGCCTTCCCCGAGAGGGTGGTGGAGATCGAGGAGGAGTGGGGGGACGCCCTCGTCAAGGAGGGCAAGCACGACGGCGCCATTAACCACTTCCTCGGTATCATTCAAGAGCGTCCTATTCCCATCGGAAACCCGTTATATTTCCTGGGCATGCCGAATAGAATGGAGGGTTTTCGATGAAAGCAGCAGAAAGCTCGAGATTGTTCAGAGTCGAACGCGACGGTGAAGGCGGTGGAGGCGGCCATTCGAGCCAAGGAATACAACAAGGCAGTGCAGATCGTTGACGTCATCGCCGATCCGGCCACTGCCAAGAACTACTACAATGACATCGCCGGATACTACGCGGACAACGGAGACTACGATGTACGATTTGATCTCCGATCTCTAATCTTTGATCTCTTCAGAGAGCAGAGCGATACTACATCGAGGCGGACTCGTACCAGTCCGCGATCGAGATGTACTTCCGAGCAGCGAAGTGGCCTGAAGCCTATCGACTGTCGGCCGAGTTCCTGGGGAAGGAAGAGACGACGAGACTCTACGAGCAGAAGGCAACGGAGATGGAGGACAACGGACTCCTCCACGATGCTGAACAGGTATGGATAGCCTGGACTTCCATTGTCCGATAAACGCAGAAATGAGGGTATTTGGACCTTATTACTACGTTTATATCATCGGACGACAAGTATTAACTGAATCCCGTTTGAGATGTACCTGGCGATCGGCCTGACGAATCGGGCAATCGACATGTATCGGAAGAACGAACGAAACGACGACGTCGTCCGACTCGTCGAGAAGTTCCACGGAGAGAAACTCGGAGTGATTCCAGGCCCATAGATCAAAGATCAAGTCGATTTCAGGACGTCCACAAGATGCTCGGAATGGAACTGGAGGAGAAGGGAGAACTGCGGGCGGCCGAGGAAGCATTCCTCAAGGTCCTTCCCCCATCAAAGATCAAAGATCAATCGATATTCAGGCTGGGGACTACGCGGCCGCCTCCAACATGTACGCCCAGCGTGGCCAGTTCTCTGATGCCTTCCGACTGGCGAAGGCAGAGGGAGGAGCGCAGTCACAGAAACAAATCGCATACGAATGGGCCAAGTCCCTCGGAGGAGATGCTGCCGTCAAACTACTCAACAAACACGGAATGCTACACGAAGTCATCGTCACTGCCTGTGACAAGGGGTACTGTAGAGAGAAGATCGCAGACTGACTCCCTCCGTTCAGCCACTTCGACTTTGCCTTTGAACTGGCCCGCCTCGGGGCAAAGGACCAACTGACTGAAGTACACAAGAAGTTCGGGAGACACTGCGAGGATGAGGGAAGATTCGACGAGGCCTCCAAGCACTATGTGGAGGGAGGTGAGGGGAGGGGGAGGGAGAAGGGAGAGGGACCTCTTGAGGGTTCCCCGAGGAGGCCGTCGAGATGTTCGTCCACGACCAGGACTGGGCCAATGCGGAGATAGTGGCAGGGTGGGAGGGAGGGGGGCAGGGAGATCAAAGATCAATCTCAGCCAACACGCCCCGACGATGCTTCAGAAGGTGTTCCACGAACAGGCGATGAGGGCCATGGAACAGGGAGACCACCAGAGGGGAGAAAGCTTCTTGCTGAGGGCGAATGAACCCCATCTCATCCTCAAGTACGAGAGAGAAGAGAGGAGGGAGTGGGAGGGATACTTCAGGTACTACACCCACAACCAGATGTGGCCCGATGCCATTCGCATTGCCAAGGAATATGCTCCCAATCAATTGGAGGGACTACAGGTACTCCCTGATCTTTGATCGGTGATCTCTGTAATGCAGGCTGAATACGAACACGCAGAGCTTCGCTCGGGTGCCAGGGGCGTGGACTCGTTCGTTGCCCAGGTGAACTCCCCTGACCGTGTCCACTCCTCTCTTCCCCTTTCCAGGCCCGCGAGTGGGAGGGCCAGTCGGAGTGGCTGCGGGCAGTGACGACGTACCTCAAAGTCGCCCCCGACCTCACTCCCAATACCGCCCTCGTCAGCCAGTGCGCACTCAAGGTGAGGAGAGGAAGGAGGAAGGACAGGGAGGGGGAAGGGAAGGGGCAGTGAAAGGAAGGGGAAAAAAGGAGAAGACTTCAGGCAGCCGACATCACCATCAAATTCCTGCTCGGCCGTCACGACGAGGCACTCGTGGAGGCGGTGCTCGGGAGACTCGACGAGATCGGGGCACACGAGAAGGCCGCTGAGGTACCCTTCCCCTCCTCTCCCTCTCTCCTTCCCCATCATTGTCAGATGCACCTTGCCCTCAATCGTCCTCGCGATGCGATTCTCGCCTTCTGCCGGGCCAAGCAGTGGGGGAAGGCAAAGGCGGTGGGGAAGAAGAAGAGAGGGAGGAGAGGAGAGGGACTCCCTTCAGATCGCCCAGGAACTCATTCCACAGATGGAAGACGAGGTCGATGCTGCGTACAAGGAGAGTCTACGGAATGAAGGTGAGGCGGATGGGAGGAGGGAAGGGAAGGGGTTACTGTAGGAAAGCTCGGAGAGCTGATCGACGTCGACGTCATCGCTGCCATTGATCTACTCGTGGAGAGGGGCCAATGGGACAAGGCACTGGAGACGGCGAGACAGCAAAAGGTGGGGCAGGAGGGGGAGGGGAGAGTGAAGAGGGATCTTCCAGCACAAGCCCCTCCTCGACAAGTACGTCGCCAGATACTGCAGTGACCTCATCCAGGGAGGGGATATCAATCGGGCCATCGAGGTATTCCCCCTCTTCCCTCCCTCCCTCCCTCCTCCTCTCTCCAGACCTTCAACCGCTTCGGCGTCTCCGCCAACGACGCCAACTTCAACATGTACATTGCCATCTTCGAGGATGTCAGTCTGCGATCGATGACCAGAAAGATGAAAATATCTGCAGGTGATCTCGAAGCCTTCTGACTCTCCTCTGGAGGAGTACCATCGTCTTTCCTCCGCCCGCGATCTCTTCCTCAAGGTCGTCGAGGAGCTCCAGACAGCGGGAACAGTCGACCACATCGTCTGTCCCTTCTTCCCCCTCCCCCTCCCATCCACTCCCTCTCCAGGAGATGTCTCGCTACCTCTGGGCCTCCCACTTCTCGGCCTTCCACGTTGCCCTTGGCGCAGTTGAAGTGTCACCAGAGATGAGCAAACTGCGACTGCGCCAGCAACTGTCACTACTTCGATACACGGACATTCTGCCCGCGGATCGGTGCTTCTTCACGGCGGGAGCAGCTGCGAGGGTGATCCTTTTTCGACTACCGTAACCCTCCTCTCCCCTCTTAGGACTACGGTAACGGGTACGAGAACGTGGCCTTCGTCCTCCTCAACCACTTCCTCGACCTGGCGGAGGCCATCGACGAGGACAACCCCTCCATGGTCGACCACGCCGACTTCGAGGGGACGGACATTCCCACGGAGATTCCTCTCCCAAAGGAATTGGCGGTGTCTCGGGCTGATCTTGAGGAGACGAAGGAGTGGGTACTGGCAATGACTGTCGACGAGGGGGCGGAGAAGGTGAGGAGAGAGGGAGGGGAGGAAAACAGGAACCCCTCCAGGTGCTACTCGAGGACCGTCGCGGAGTCTTCGAGGCGAGTCTCGTGGATCGGAGTGGGGAAACGGCCCCCATGTGCATGGTCTCAGGTACTCCTCCCTCTCCCTCTCCCTCTCCATCCCTCCTCCTCCCTCCAGGCTACCCGATCCTCGGCCATTCCGTCTCCCTCGGCAACGGCCTCGAGGCCAACAAGGAAGATCTCAATCGATTCATCCTCGTCCTCAAGTCTTCTCCGACTGATCAACTCCACGACGTTCACACTTTCTTGTCGACGGCAGCCAAGCAGCCACTATCTTTGTTTCTATGATATTCAAAATATTCGATATTTGACAAAAGCATAAAAACTATCATTGGTCTCCTTCTCATAGTGAAGTGCTTGAGAGGAGTGTCCATCTATCCTCTGTAACCCAATCCCCGTCCATTCCACGCTGTGAACGGGGATCATTTCCAAGCCCTCCCTAAATATTTTGAGTTCCCCCCGTTCCGATCTGTTCTTTGGGGTCTTCATCACCGTGAGATCTTCTCCTTCGTTCCATCTGCCACTGGCCCCGGATATTAGAGGGCCGACGGATCGACGATTGTTCAGCAGCGGAGGCTAAAAAGTGTCTCTGAATAGGCCCCCATTCTCCTCGTGCCCCATCCCCCCTTCCT
>JACMIG010003089.1:0-13146 GCA_014805385.1 Levipalatum texanum | reverse complement strand
GAAGTTTGGGAGCGATTTGAGTACTTTGGTCCAGACACTAAAAACATGTTCTGACGTGTTTTGACACGTTTTTAGCGCCCAAAAACATGTTTTTACATGTTAATATGAGGTTTGGGAACATTTTGAGCATTTTTGGAAAAATCATGTTTTTACGCGTGTTTACACCTTTTTAGGGCCCAAAAACACGTTTTTACATGTTTCTGTGAAGTTTGGGAGCGATTTGAGTACTTTGGTCCAGACACTAAAAACATGTTCTGACGTGTTTTGTCACGTTTTTAGCGCCCAAAAACATGTTTTTACATGTTACTGTGAAATTTGGGAACGTGGGAAAGCCCTCGCTAGTTCTTTGGGAAAGCCCTCGCTAGTTCTTCAAAGTACTATTTGTTGGGATTCCTTTATTGCCTGGAGGAGTTCGTGGCGCACTCCCATTTCATTGGCCTGCGAGGAAGTTGGAGAAATGTCAAAAATCTGCTGAGGATTGCTATCGAAAAAGAATTGACGCTGCGCTATTTCAGTGTGTCCCTAGTTATTTGTGGCACTTGTATGACCATGGATGGGGTGGTCCTTACAATTAGTTATGAACGTTTCACGGTCTTTTTAACAGGTAGAAAAAAGTTAATGTTCTAAAAAAAGTAGCTGGTAACGATGAATTTCGGATCTCCCAGTCTCAGTTCACGTGCAAAACTGATAGGGCAAAACTAATCGTGCCTGTATCCAGGCATTCATCTTACTGCATATCACCGCATTTATGCCCACGCTAGCTGCTGTCTCGAGGGTTATACAGTAGCAGGCCCCCGAGGTGTCGCTACCGTTTACGGAGTTTTCGTCTCGCCACACTTTCCCTCTTCAGCCTGACAAACTGGCTAACCGTATATTCTCCCTTGGCATTGAGATGCCGCTTCTTGAGATCAAATAAGACGCAATTCCTGCAGCGCTTGGCGATTCCTTCCAGTCGCAGCCTCATCCACTTATCGTCGGCATCGATCGCCTCCTATATGGGGAGAATTGGATTCACAGAGAATCTTTCTGCCGTTCGTGAGATTCTCTAGCAGGTTGTTGGAAGACATTGCAAAACTAGCTCATGAATGGCGTAATTTATTGTGGGCTGGGGTTGAGTCTGTTGCCGAATGAAAGAAAGAGGAAGCAGGCGCGATGGAAAAAGAATATCGAAAAAATATTTCATGAATTAGGAGGGACGACTTACTGGCATCGCATCGGGTATCTCCTGCTTCTTGTCCACGCGCGTCTTGATCGCTTTGCGTACATCGATAGAACGCGGGAGAGTGTGCATCACGAAGACCTGCATTCAAGACAGATGCAGAACTTCGAATGGTCACTTCAGAAGATTCTCGAACCTTGGAAACGTTCCGGCCTATTCGGTCGACTCTCTGGAGGATCTCCGTGAACTGCGCGTCGGAATCGAGGTTGTTGACGTCTTTGATGGGCGTCGTGAGCACGGTCCATCTGATGATGAATTTTCGAGGGAGAGAAGGAGAAAACGCCAATTCGGCATCAGGGGATATCTGGTATCGAGGCTCCATATGGAAGTAGGTGTAGCAGCACCCAACTTTTTCAGAGGGCGAAATGGCCTGTTTTTTACCGCAAACAATAAAAAGCCCCTTCTCTCCACGTCTGAAGCAAACCTCTGAATGACGAAGAGAACATCCGGCTTCTCCGACATCACGTCCTCCTCCATCAACTTTGCGTTACCCGTGCAGACTTTCTCGGGCGTCTCTAGAAGGGTCTCGCATGCTGCAAGAGTCTCTCATTGGAGGTGCCCTTGTCCCACTCACTGGCGACGGAGTGTTGCTGAAACGTGGAGTAGAAGGGCGCGAAGTGTCTGTGGACGAGTTCGACGTGGTTGGCGGTGTATCTGTTGCCCACGACGAGGAATTTCAGCGCCCCTTTTCCGGGCTGCAAGATTCCAGCTTCCCTTTCATAGATGTTATGGAGAGTCGAGCTCGAAACTGTGAAAGGTCAGACACCCTTGCTATGTTTAATGATGATAAAGAAAGATACCCACGGACATGTCGCATAGTCCCCACGGATTTAGGACTGTCTCCTTCCGCATTTTGCAGTTAGTGACAATCAGATTCCGCGCCCAATCGTTATCGAACTTTTCGTTCAGAGCCATTGCTTGCGCTGCAATGAAATCGTAACGGAGCGCTAAAGCAAATTCTAATTTCATCGTTTTCAATCGAAGTGTGGAAAATACTGGATGAAAAACTTAGTGGGCGCTGAATTATATGAGTCGGTGCTTTTTCCTCCCGATCGATAAGTTAGAGTTGATTGTGCGTTTGATAATATACAAAAAGAAGCTAGATGAGAAGGAATGTCAACACCTCGAGTCATCTAAAATTGTGAAGTTTGTCAATCTTTACCGAGTGAGATGTTCCTGGTCATCTCCTTCTCCCACTCCTTCTCCAGTTGGGCGACAGAGGAAGCGGGCGTGCAGAGAAAGGAGGAGGTGTCTGGAGAGGTTGTGTTGTCAAAGAGCTTAGGAATAACTCGTATTTTTCCTTTGACTATGAACTAGGATTTGAAGTGCTTTTGACCAGACTCCAAAAGACTCCCTTATTTACAGAGATCCGGAACTCCGCCCTCCCCCACCGTGAATTCCCGCACCACGAGGCATCCGAAGCACAGCGAGTAGAGGGCGAATACGAGGATAAAGGTCGAGGACTCGTTCAGATGGCGGTACCTGCAAGGTGGAGTTGTTCAGTTAAAACGTTTGTTGACGTCTCATAGAGGATCATTTACCAAAAACGTCTTCCTAACTTGAACGGAGACGTTTAAGTAAGACTCCGTTAAAATATGGATTCTAATCGGCACTACATATGAAAGGCTCAGAATGTGGAAATCAAGGATTCGCCCTGTTTCCATAGACGTTGGCATTTGTGCGACTAGTCAGAGAGAAGATGATGACTGGAGGAACTTACCAGGCCTCGTAGAACCGCTCGATGGCGAAGGAGACGGCGAAGCAAATGAGAATGGCGGCGATCTTGGCCCAGACCGCGGTGATTTGATTCTCAGCGAGGATGCAGACGACGGGCCAATGGACGAGGTAGAGGGCGTACGAGGCGTCGCCTGGATATGGAGATACCCTCCCACTTCTGCCCACATTCCCTCATCCTAAACCATCCTCCTCATACTCTGTTCTCCCTTCGTAGACCCGTGGAACTCGAACAATACCTTGCATGCACCTTCTCCACCTTCCTCCTCACCGATTCGGACAATCATCGAGTTTGTTAGTAGTGGAGACTGCAGCTGAGCGAAGATGAGCAGCGCAGAGCCGTACGTCACCCCTACGCGAGCGAGGAATACCTGTTGGATTGTCATAAACTTTCCTCTCCTCATCCTCTTACATACCATGTTGTATTCTTTCCATAGTGCGAGAAAGGCTACTGCCAAGAACGCTAAGCTCAGCGCTGGAATCTGTGTTTAGCTACGTTTCGCATTGATAGCATACCGTAAGCGAGGATAGAGATGGTGCGAGATTGAGGGATCCCCTTATCCATCTGTTCTCCTTGCTCCTCCGCATCCAGCAGACAATTCTTGAAGTCTTCTCCAGTCGTCGGCAGCGGAGTCCACTCATTCCATGAATCCTGGAAGAAGATTAAAGGGGTATGAGCGAGATTACTGTTCGAAAGACATTTGTGAGGCAATTGCGACTAACGTGATGTAATACAAACACGGTTTAGCCTTCTGAAAAGGCTGTATATCATATAGGGCTAACAATGAGGTGAGACAATTTTTTAAGACCTGAATGTGGACGACGATGGCCCCTGCGAGGAACTGCCATAGGCGAGCGAGCGTCGAGTTGAAGGCGACGCCGGAGGCGGAGAAGCCGTGGTAGAGGAGGGAGAGGGAAGATAAGAGAGAGAGAAATGGAAGGTGGAGGGTGGCGCGACACCCGATACAGAACTGAAAGATAAAGTCATAGAGGAAATTGTTACGAAGTATTTTTCCCGATTTGCATTGATAGAACTGTTGCACTTTGGCGCCGAATTACGTTATAATGAAATAATAAGATTACCTTGGAGAGGTGAATGAGGAGCGGAGCAAGGAGGTAGAACTGGACCTCCACGGCGAGCGACCACGTGTGCGTGAAGAGGTCTGTCGACTGTTCCAGCTACAAGGAAGCAAGATTTAGTTATTTTTCTTTTTTGATGCTCCTCGGTGAGAATCACAAATTGTTAGTTTGTGCTTTTTAGAGGGACCGTTTTTTTCTTTTTAAATCTCATTTCTAATATGTGCTGAGAACTGTATGTATTTTATAAAATGATACCTGGATAACTACTGTCATTGGGTCGTTTTCATACTGCTGTTATAGAGGGATGGAGAACGTACACTGCGGAAATAGTCTTCTCCCTTATCCTGTGCCCGGATATTGGTGATGAAGAGAAGAGCGAAGACGGCGGAGCGGCTGTTGTAGAAGAGGAGTGCGGCCTCGTAGTGTAGCACGATGTACACCACCAACACTAGCACAATCTGAAGGAACTATTCACGTCTGTTCTAATGGATTGTAATTGTTAAATTTTGCACAACGGAGAGCAATTGTGGTGTTACACAAATTAAGTGTTTCGATGTCTAGAAGGGACCGTTTTTCCTTCTTTATTCTCATATCTAATTTACAGTAAAGTCATTGGCAAAACAGAACGGATGTTCCGTGCGCAATTCGGAACTGCCAAAGCAAAACCACAATAATCAATTCATTACTTCTTATCAGAGTGCCAAATAAGAGACTAACCAAGAGGAGAAGTGGAAATATTCTTCGGATGCGCTTGAAGTAGAAGGAGGTGTAAGTGGAGAAGGCAGTGGCTGCTTTGGAGAGGACGAGTGAGATGAGAAAGCCGGATAGGACAAAGAAGCTGAAGAGAAATGGCTAGGGGAGGCGGGGGGATACGCACACGTCGACGCCGAGGTATCCGATGGGAAGGAGGGAAGGGAAGAAGTGGAAGACGACCACGGCCACCACTGCCCACGCACGCAGACCCTACAATGGAGAGATTTGAGGGCGGGGAATTGAAGGGACGGGGCTCACCTGCAGGTCGGCTCGCTGCGGAGACGACGGATTCATCATCGTGCAATTACCTGAATTAAAACTAATATTTAAAAAGAAGGAAGCATAAGGCAGAGAAGCGACTGGTTTTGCGCATCATATGGCATTTCCTACCTTACAATGTGCTAAGGCGCGATGTCTCCCTATGATTCCTTAACGATCGTTTCTACCGCAACTGCAAATTCCGCTCAAAATACATAATGTTTCGAAAATCCTCCGATCGAAGCGATTTTGTTGACAAGCGACATTTGCTGAGGGACGACCAATGGTGCATTCAACTTTCCAACACCTTAGGTACCTAAAACACCTGCCTGGTCAACACTTTTTTCATTGTTCACTGATCTGGTCGATCCTTTCGCGGATCATATCACCGAATTCCACCAATGTGACACATTTTGGTGTCAATCGACTTGAAATAACACGGCAAAAACTAATAACACTTGTGCTTACACGAAAAAAGTGAGAGATACGAGAGAAGGTCTCCGCTTTCGATATGAGACAATGGTACGGGGGCATGCGCTCAAGGATAACGTGGAATGTGATAAGCGATGGGTCATGGTGTATCTGCTTACTCATTCACCCCATAGGCCCTTTCGTAATGGTTTCGTGAGTACCCTCTGACTTGATCCATGCGACAGCTCTGATAGACTTTGTCCGATAAGTGAGTCACAGATCTAATCTGTTGTCTGTGATCCCGCCCCTAGGCACCATATCAAACAGGACCATTTCTCATCTTCCATACCTTAGGTTTACGCGCCTGAGATTTGATCGGAATAAAAGTTTTCGAGGGCCCTGATTCGAAAAATCGTATTTTGAAGATCTGGCAACGTATCAATTTGGTCGAACTATGACGTCACTATATTCAACAAATATGTATTTAAAAAATAACTGCATCTCAGATTTTATATATGTGAAAGAGCTGTCCAAAACGCACTTGATAAATTTTTTTTTCATAAAAGAGAAATTTGGTTTTTAGATTTATAAAAAAAGCAGCTTAGGATCGACCGATCGGTCGATCCTTAGCTGATCCGCCTGATATCTCCTGGGAAAAGTTCGGAATAGAAGGAGGACAAGAATGGCGAATAGAGATTGAAAGACCAGCCAGTTTCGCATGGTTTCAGGCGAGAGCAAAAGATCGACGACTCAACTTCTCTTATCAATTGATCATCCGTTTCATGACTCAAATATCGTCCACCGATTTCTGACCAGAAACTATCAGGCGTAGACTTGCAGATGTGAATCGTTAACGTTGCGCTGCCTACATCTATCGTGAAAGAAGATAAAAATTAGCAAGCAGATCGAAAATTAGTAGTTTAAAGATGTCAGAAATTTTTTTCTAACATGCACCGTGACTGTTTAAAAATCGTTTCTTACTGGATTCATATCAGACCTGGCGGCTCTCTAGAGAGTCAGAAATTATATATATCGGTACCGGTACACTACTCCCGCATCTCTCCCTTCATTCCTCCCGGAGACATCTCACAACACACCTTGTCAGAAGAGCTGACAGATCAATTTCGACACAAATTCCTGCGAGCTATTTTACCGTGATGAGAGCGATATCCCCCCACTTACCGACTTCCACGACCACGAGGAACTTCAGCTTCCCTTTTCCGGGCTGAAAGATTCCAGCTTTTTTTTCAGAGGAGCAGACTAGATCGAAAAAGTGTGATAGCTCACACGCCCTTCCTATGTTCATAATAATAAAACCCACTGGCATGTCGCAGAGTCCCCACGGATTGTCCTCTTTCTTCCGCATGGTGCAATTAGCGACAATTAGATTCTGCGCCCAAGCATTCTCGAATTTTTCGTTTTGAGCAAGTGCTTCCGCTGCAAGGGATTCGTTTCCGAAATAATCAAGAAAATTCTTCTTCTTCTTTCCGGGCCCAAATAATCGCCTCCTCAACTCTAATGGAGTGAGAACGGTTCTGTCGAATCTCATGGACTCTTTGGAAGTTTGTTAATATTCACCGAGTGAGATGTTCCTGGTCATCTCCTTCTCCCACTCCTTCTCCAGTTGGGCAAGGACGTCGACGGTGGACGGCACGACTGACGGAGGAGCCGTGTTAAGACTGGAGGAGGCGTCTGAAAGGGGCGTTGATGACGAGTATTGTCTGCGGAATAAACCATACGGAAGGAATGTACGCTCATCGCCCTATGATCTCTCTCCACAGTTCGCTCGTTTCTCTGGCGGTTAGAAAAATGAGAGAACTTTGGAGAGAGATCGTAGGGCGATGAGCGTACATACCGTATGGTTAATTCCGCCGACAATAGAATGGCCGCTAGTTGTTGGCGCCAATAATGACCGATGCAACATTCCTCTTACTCAATAGTTCTCCTGGAAGGGGGTAGAGATCGGGCACTCCGCCCTCCCCGATCGTGAACTCCCTCGCTACGAGGCATCCGAAGCACAGCGAGTAGAGGGCGAAGACGAGTAGAAGGGTCGAGGATTCGTTCAGACGGAGGTACCTGCACGAGGAACCGTTCAGTATAAAATTACTCAGTCAGAAGAAACCTCTCCGATGAACAATTTTCAAATCTTGAGAAGGCACTATTATCGGCGAACAAAAAGCGTCTAAATTCGCGTCCGTTCTGTTCACTCTTCGTTGAAATTAAAGTTCTCTCATAATCTAACAGCTGGAGATCATTGTGCTTAGGTGCGAAGTGAAGACGAGTTTGGTTCGCCGATAATGCAGTAGCCAAGGATTTCTCCCGGTTTCACATAATAGATTAAGACGTCGGCATTTGTCTGAAAAAGCAGGGAGATGAGGATGATCGGAGTAACCTACCAGGCCTCGTAATATCTCTCGATGACGAAAGAGACGGCGAAGCAGAGGAGAATGGTGACGATCTTGGCCCAGGTCGCGGTGATTTGATACTCGGCGAGGATGCAGACGACGGGCCAATGGACGAGGTAGAGGGCATACGAGGCGTTGCCTGGAATGTGACAGCTCCTTCCTTTTTGCTCATCTAACTGTTCCCCCTCATCCCTTCCCCCTCCTCCATTTTCTGCGCCCCCCCCCACCCATTTCTTCTCCACCCGTCTTATTATCATATGTATTTCTACTTATCATTCCCATCACTATCCCCCCACTTACCGACTTCCACGACCAGAGAGTTTGTCAGCAGTGGAGTCTGCAGCTGTGCCAGCATCAGCAGAGCCGTCGCGTACGTCACCCCCACGCGAGTGAGGAGTACCTTGTGGACAAACCCCATCTCTCCTCCCCCATCCTCTTACCAAGTTATATTCCTCTCTGAGGACGATGAATGCAGCGGCCAAGAAGGCGAAGCTCAGCCCTGGAATCTCTTCATTAGACGGGTTTACATTGCGATTATACCGTATGAGAGGGTGGAGATCGAAAGGGATCGAAGTGGCCCATTTTCCGCCTGATCTCCCTGCTCCTCAGCATCGAGTAGACATTCCTTGGACTCATCTCCAGTCGTCGACACTCGAGTCCACTCGGTCCATGAATCCTGGAATGGAATTGGCCAACGAGGAAAGAATGGTGAACCTGGATGTGCAAGACGGCGGCCCCTGCGAGGAACTGCCACAGACGAGCGAGGGTCGAGTTGAAGGCGACGCCGGAGGAGGAGGATCCGTGGTAGACGAGGGAGAGGGAAGATATCATGGAGAGGAAAGGAAGGTAGAAGGTGGTACGCGTCCCGATAAAGTGCTAAAAGCTGAAGTCCGAGTATTGTCGGCGATCCAAACTCGTCTTTATTTCGTACCTAGGCGCGAAACACTTCCACTTGTCTCTAACCAGACAACGAGAGAACCCATGTTTTCTATGGAGAGAGAGTCGCGTTCGGAACGGAATATTAGACGATTTTGAATCGTTGATAATAGAATGCTCACATGGGCTGCTCCAGTATGGCTCAGGATTACATTGTGATAAAACAATAAGCTAACCTTGGAGAGATGAATGAGGAGTGGGGCGAGCAGGTAGAACTGGACTTCCACTGCCAGCGACCACGTATGGGTGAAGAGGTCCGTCGACTGCTCCAACTGCAAGAGAGAGAGAGAGGACTTGATTAAAGGAGAAAAGGAAGTAAGACTCCTGTCCGTAAAGGAACTGTAACGATTGCTAAAAAAATCAGAGGAAAATAGCGCACCTTTTGAGCCCGAACTTTCCCCAATGGTATTAATATGAGGGGGTGTATCTAGCCGGCTCGTTTTACAATGGAAAAAGGATCGTACACTGCGGAAGTAGTCCTCTCCCTTATCTTGGGCTCGAATGTTGGTGAGAAAGAACAGGGCGAAGACAGCGGAGCGGCTGTTGTAGAAGAGGAGCTTGTCCTCGTAGTGCGCCACGATGTACACCACCAGCACCGCAACAATCTGAAGGAACTCTTCTCATCACTTTCAAAGTAGTATGAGGTTGTTGATACACTCTTCCATGCGGTCGGAATCGGAATCTCACCAATAAAAGAAGTGGAAATATTCTCCTTATTCGCTTGAAGTAGAAGGAGGTGTAGGTCGAAAAATTGGCCGGTGACTTGGAGAGGACAAGTGAGATGAGGAAACCCGAAAGGACGAAGAAGCTGAAGGATGAGGGATAGGGGATGGCGGGACGGGGGAGACGAACACGTCGACTCCGAGGTATCCGATGGGGAGAAGGGAGGGGAAGAAGTGAAAGACGACCACGGCCACCATTGCCCACGCTCGGAGACCCTGCAATCGGAGGGGTTCAAGGATCGGAAGAGTCCCACCTGGAGGTCAAGTCGCTTCGGAGATGATGGCTTCATGCCCGTGCGCTTATCTAAACTATGATAAAATCAAAATTTATAGCGTTTCATGCAAACACGCGACGATATATTGTGTACCAAACATCTCCTGCAACTGATTTTATACTCTAGATTTTATCCTCAAAGTTGCCTTGTGAGTCTAATACTCGCTCGTATTTCGTTTTTCTGAAAAGATGACGATAAAAATGATGATGATGAGGAGGAACAGGTGCTTGGATGATAACGATAGTCAGTGTTTCTGACGCCCCGAGGAGATCGCATCCAATCTGTACGTGGACATGACAAACTTACACGCACGTAATGTCCGGCGCGCTCATCATCATCATTCCACGAAAAAAATGGCCGAGATTCGAGTGCTTCAGCAATTCCATAGATGCCAAGGATCCCACAAGTGATCTGTGATCTCAAAGAGAACGTGAAAAAGTGAGCCACTGCACGAAGGACGATGGGTGTGGCCCATTGTAAGTCTACATACAAATGTGGCCGTGGTTCTCTGCTCTTCCCCAACACTGTCCAATGACAAGACAACGGAGAATTGGAGGAACATGCAACCACAAATTGAAGGAGGAGAAAAAACTTTTTTTTTACAACCAGCTCACACAGATGCCATCCTTTTCGATTAAGCCTGCATCTGAGCACTAAGAAATGCAACTGAGTACTTCTAGGCCTACTAATTCTATTTTCCCCGCCCTCGGCAGTTTGCCCAAATTCCCTCATACATCTCCGGAACCACACAAGAGTAAAGATATCAGGCCGATCAGCAATCGATGGATAGATCGTTGACAAAGCAAATCTGTAACCCCCATAATTATATTTATTTTTTATTAGGAATGCCATGTTTAGGAAGTTTGTGCCCAAAATATGGGCCTCATAAATTATATGATTCCCCCAGCAGTGCAATCGAGAACATCCCCCTCTCCAAGTAGTCAGCACTTTCGCAGACAGCGAGCGATACAGAAAAGTACAGATCTGGCCTCCGTAATTCGATAGAGGACTAGGATGCAGGGGATGGATCTGTGGACTCAACGCAAAGGTGAAGTGAGCACCCAGGAGACATCGCTCTGGCCCACTGAAAGTCTGTGCACAAATATGGGCGCACATCACAGCTGAGAAGGCGACGATCACATAACATGATAATGGAAAATCATACAAAAGCGTGTCCATCCTGAGATAAATTTCCACTATTACGGTTTGGTCCCAATGGCCCAATTCGGCTATCGTGGCGCAAGCTGGTCGTTTTATCATAAGGATCAATATTTACAACCTCATTGTCAGACGTCGTTGGTTGAACTCAGAAATTTTGGAAAGCGTTTTCGAAGAAAAGTCCAAAAAGAAAACCAAGGGTAGAAAAGTGATCAGCTCTGTCTTCTGTGATTTGCGGCATATTATCCAGACAGCCATTTGTCCGATTGTGCACGCGGGCACAACGACAGTGAAGTTCAAGGAGAATCAAGGATTCGGTGCGAAGTGTGGTGTGAGTGAGGTGGTGACGGCGGTTGCCGTGGCTCCCTAACCCATAAGGATGGTAAGGGGACGGAGAAAGAGGAGGTGGAAAAAGAAGAAAGAGATAAATGATGAAGGCAGAGGGCTATGGGATGCCCTGGAGTTGACAACTGGAACAATTGGATGTGGAAGAGGCCCCATGGGCTCGATTGGAAGTGGAGGCAGGAGGCCCCATGACAAGAGAATAAGAGGAGAGGAGGCATGCAAGATGCCGAGTGTGGAGATCGGACGAGGAGGCGAAGACGGACACTGGAGACGACGAGGACAAGGAGAACAGCGATGCACTCGATACCGAGGAGAAGGAAGAATCGACGGACAAGAACATCTAGAAGGAGGCCGCAGTTATGAAGGATCAAGAAGACATGAAGAGTTTTAACGATGCGAGGACGCATCTCTTCAAGAAGGGAAAGGCATGTAAAAGGGCCATCACGGTATAGCTGGCAAGGGAATTATAAGGACCGTTCTAAACGGAAACGTTTTCTAGTGAGACATAAGAGGTCACAGATCAGCGGTTTTTTCTCGTTTCTACGCCCCTCAGCTGCGCCTGCAATGGTAGGGACTCTCTCGCACCCTAGGCACAACGGTACGGTGGCCGAGAGGTCTATGGCGCACCTATGGTTTTGCATGTCGCGGGTTCGAACCCCGGCTTTTTTGCGCTTCTTTTTGAACGCAGCAGGAACAGCGGCTGAAGGGCACTTTCTCACATGTCCTTCATCATAGCGGTCAGATTCTCCAAGAACCCAACGGCATCTTACCTCCATTAGGGGCAATACCAGGCTTGGATTTTGGTTATTATGGGTGGCCGGAGTCATATTATGACGAAGGACTCCATGATGACCTTCTTCCGTGCCTGCGGTCAGGACGTTGAGCGTGGCTCCGGGGGCAAGGGGGACTTCATCGAAGTATGATCGCGGAACGAGGACCAGGAGTCGAGGATGAGGAGGGCGAAGAGGAGACCTCGGGCACAGGTACGGGAGAAAGTCATCATGGAGTCCTTCGTCATTACATATCAGGCTGGTCATCTAAGGATCGACGAACCGCTGGTACAGTGATGTTCTAACCCATATTTTTTAGATTTTTTAAAAATTGTGCATACTTAGAGGAGTAAAATCCGCTATTTTTTAAATTTTGAAAAAAATGCCCCAGAAAGATACCGTGCTTCAAAGTTCGACACCTTCATTTCTTGACTTCCACACGTTTGGTATATGCGCCGGGAACTATATCGGAATATAGGTTTTCGGGGGCGCTGATTCCAAAAATCATATTTTCAGAATTCATAGAGATCAAAATCAGGTCGAACTGTGGCGTCAATACCCTTCAAAAAATCATATCTTTACTATAACACAAAAACACCACCCAGTTTTTTTCACATCTGAAAGAGCGTTAAAAACTGCGATTCCTCAATTTTTTTCAGAAAAATCTGAATTGGACAACAGGGTCAAAAAGCCGTTCTTTAGGAGCACGTTCGCGTGGCGCAGTGGTATTTCTGGAGATCCAGTGGCCAGAGGTCGCGGGTTCGAACCCCGGCGGCTACAAATGTTTTGCACAACTATTTTATGATATCCTTGATATATTCTAGATACAAAACTGGACGTTGAGATATTATGTCGCGACTTTTATTCAATATATGACTTACTAGCATGTTATCTCACATTTTGTATAAAACATCCTGTATTCACTTTAACTCGAGTTATTCTTTCGCGAAAATGTTTAGGTCACATTTTCGTCGCAGTTGAGCAAAAAGGGCCCCCCTTGGACCCTGGATACAACCAATGGTGCGTGGAATCATGGCTTAGTTGCTGAATTGGTAAGTTTGACTACCAACACATGCTTGC
>JACMIG010003088.1:0-13148 GCA_014805385.1 Levipalatum texanum | reverse complement strand
TGACGCATTCTTTGAAGAATGTCTTCATGGTTTCCTTCGTCATCATGTGACTCGTGGAGGGGACGACAACCAGATTTCGAGCCTGAAATATCGGAATAACAGAAGAAAAAAATTCAAAAGCCCTGAAGGAATCTCTTTTTAAGTAGCAAATAAGAACCTGATAGATGCCCTTCTGTGGGAAGGTTCCGTGGGGCTCCTTGAGTTGGATGAAGAGCTTGTCGAGGAGGACTCCGTCGTGGGTAAGGGTCGGCATGACGGTGAAGGAGTGCGTCAGAGATGAGGTGCTTTGCACGATCTTCTTGGTGATCTTCTCGCCCTTTGTAGACAGGGACCGGGCGGAATGGAGTTCCTTCACGAACCCGCTCTGGTCGCAGTTGAGGACCAAAGCGGGGGCGTTCCGGGACTGCAGTTCCTGACGAATCTGTAAAGTTAATGTAACCGATTTGAAAATAATCGAACTTTGATAATTGTTCCAAAGGGTGCCAAATTTTGCGATCCAGCGACTCATTTTTTGCACATGCCCGAAAATACGGTTGACGGACAGCATCTGCTCGTGATCTATCACTTATAGCCCCGATTCATTCACTGCTATGTCAAATTGATCACAAAACTGGTCTGGATTCGGTTGATCACAAGCTTATGCATTTCATTGTCCGTATTTTCGGGCGTGGATTCCCACGAGCAATAATTTGGTGCGCGACAATACCTCATTGACGAATTTGTCGTTGATATCGTCTGCCTTCGCCTGATCGCGGAATGATTTCTTGGTGACCCACACGCTGACATGGCGGGAAACGATGCCAGCGAATTTCTTGAAGCGAGTGATCCACGAATGGGAGGCGACAAAGTCAGGCACAAGATTGTGCTCGTCGTTGATGTGCAACATACGTTATTTGTTTTCAGCTTGTTTCTCCGTCTCGATTGGCCGTAACAATGCAAGCGGATTTGGATCCCAAGCCGTACACCATCTCCAATCTCGCAGATTGTGACGGGACCACTGAAAAGGTAGGATACTCTAAGAATGGCCATCAATATTTACCATTATGACATAGTTTACTGAAAGGCGTAAAAGACTACATAAAGAAATAATTTCGAAATGGCCTTGTTATAGCGCAATCCGCCAGCGATCGTCAACCAGGCATCGAAGGCGCCCGCGTACTTCTACGAAATTGAGCGTCAGCTCTCTAACGAGACGATCGAGGATATCAAGCGGGATCCCGACTACGAGACCGACAGGCCCGACCAACGGAGCTTCGGACTGCTCTTCCTCGACGGCATCTGCACCTGGATCACGGACGCCGACGCCACCTGCTATTTTTTCAACGGAGACATCCGCAAAGTGTTCAAGGTAAATATTATTTTGACTGGGTATAGAAGATCAGTGAATTCTTAAGCTCTATGATTGAAGATCGTAGAAACATTAGCGACCCTAGTAGGCAGCCAGATTATCAAAAGAGCAGTTACTAATTTAGTATGGTCTCTCTTATTCTTAATCCCTTCATCATTCTGGTGCATAATAATACTATGTATTTGGAACTGCCAGGATATGAGTTGATCACATTATAATTTCGGGCGTCAATATCTGTGCCATTAGTAATTCGAAAAATAATTGCAGACCAGGTTCGATCTTGCCGAAGACGATGAGTTGAGGGAGGAACCTCTGGAAGTTCCCATCCTCTCCGATGAATTCGAAGAGGTTTGTAGACGATGGCTAAATTTATCTGAGATTCGAGTGGTTTGTGCACCATTGGCCTTTTTAATTTTGATTCGTTTTCAATACCCAAAACAAATCAAAACATTGCGAAACTAACCTATTTTATACGTACTCATTGTTCTCCTTGCAGATACTTCTCATGACGTGGAAAAAGACACGACAAGACCTATGCCGCCTCAGTCTCCCTGTGGTACGTATTCTTACATTGATTTTTGATAGAATACCTTAATCTCAGAAAATTATATTAAAAATCACTATAATTTCACTAGGAAAAAATTCGTACTAGTCTGATCAGTGAAATGGTCATGCACATCTGTGCGACCAACGTTTATGCGTCGTTTCTTAGATCAGTTTTTGAAATGCGAAAAATTCAAGCAAACATGTAAAAATTCAGGACACTGACCTTTCAGCCAAAAACTCAGGAAAAAAAGAGAAAACGTACCCTCTATTTATAAGGTACAGAAATGCTTTGAAATTGGATTTCATTTTTAGCAAACGGCAGCGAGGAAGAAGAGTATGCTGCGTGCAGTATCTTTCTGTACGAATGAGCATATGGCTGCGTTTATCTTCTTTAACAACATTCTCCCTGAGGAACGCCATCTCGCGCTCAAAGTACGGCATATTTTATTCTCTATAGCACTAATTTAGTGATCGGTTATTATCGAGAACCAAAAACTTAAAGATAGTCACAGATAATATTAAAAGTCACGTTGGTTACAAAACGGACAGCGGGCGGGATTCTCTAGAGCCTTCTTAATAACAAAACAGATCTAGAAACTCCCGTGAGTTTGGGTATTCAAAGTGTGAATTACCAACTGGATACCGCCATGATGAAGGGAAATGATCACTGTGGTATTTCATGCATCCCACTCCTTGAGTATTCATTTCTCCGGGGAAAATTTCATGCATTTGTTGCCCTGGAAGTTTTAGAGAATCCATCTCTGAAAAAGGGCATGAATGATATAACATTAATGATAATCCTGGCACGAGGGCTGTGTTTCAGTACCGTTTCATGCGCAAGTGGCGGCAGCTTGACAAACTCGCTCTCCTTCCCTTCTTCGTTCGGATCCCCGCCGTCGTCTTCAAGGCCGCCAATCTGGAGAATCAGATCTTCGACGTCAAGGTATAATCGCAGCTCCAAATACATCTATTGTTAAACGTCTTTCCTGTTGGAATGTTCTGTTTCCATTGTATCTATGGAGGATGGCAGAATTGAAGTGTCACAGTGATGTATTGAAGAATAAATCACACGCGCTTTCTCTAGGAAAACACTCCAATTTTCAAACTGCATCCGGCCTCCATGAGTTAATAATAATAATACTCATTGCAGAACCTCTACGCTTGCAACCCCTTCATCGTGAACCTCTGCAGCCTCGACAAGATCCGAAGAGAGGAAGGAAAACTGCGTGGAGTTCGATACATCAAGCTCAAACTTGCCGACGTATGCACTACAATTTTATATCAACGACGCACACATAGCATACAGATACTGTTGTTCCCTCCAATGTGATCTCAAAAAAGAGTTGTTTTTCATAAACATTATAATCCTATATGATTTTAGCTCGGCATCAGCGAATGGATGCTGGACAACAAGTTCTTCTTCATCTTCCTCGTTCGCGACATCGCCGCTCCTCTTCCAACACTCGTCCACAAGGGAATCCAGTTCATCAACATCCGCTTCCCTGATGCCAAGACAGACGAGGAGTGCAGAAATCGCATCGTCAAGTTCTGGGTAAGTAAATTATGTCGAAAAAGAAAAATAAAAAAACCGGAAAAATAGCAACATGCAACGTTCAAGGGTTTTGATGGAAAAAGATGACGAATATGAAGCAAGCTAACCGTATAAATGACCGCTGTCCTCACATTCAGAATGCTAATCTTAATCCAGGTCGCCGAGAAAGACGAAGAGAACAAGGAGGAGCTGGAGATCATTCGAAAGCACAACGAGGAGTGCGTACGAATAAGCAAATCCAATTGTCTTATTATCACTGCTATTCACCCAAAACTGCTCGGTTACCTCCGCAAATTGCCTGCCCAGTATTAAATCGACCGGTCTTAATTGCATTGTTTTCGTTAATTTTGTTTTTTAATGACATATCGATCACTAATAATTCGGATATATATAATATGGGTTAATTCGTTCCGTTTGTTCTTGATTTGTGATCATTAGGCATTGATGTAATTTCGGTACAATTTCATGTCAGTTTATGGGGAGGAAAACGTTGCTGTTATTAAATTTTACGGAGTTGAATATAAATGAATACATTCTGACCGGTTCGTTGAATTAATTTTTGATTCTGATCTATCTATATCAGAATGAAGCAATTTCAACAAATCAGTTTTCGAGCCCACGAATCGTTTCATTACTGAAAGCAGTAAGAACAAGCTGTAAGCGACGTTCAGCAATGAGCCAATCACCATACTTTTATATGAATTATGACTATGTGAAATAGGTCATAGATATCATCACTTTGTGGAGAACATTATTTGATTAGCGTAATCGTTCCCAGATGTTTACCCAAAACAACAGATGCTTAGTCATGTCCATCACTTTGTTCTAATCTCCACTCCCTCTCCTCCATTCGTTCTCGGTGATTGTACACCTCACAGTCCCAGTCGACTCTACCTCAACTGTACAATGCAATTGCTCCTCGCACTTCTTCTGACGATAGCCCTGATTTCTTCCGCGATCGCAAGCGATCTACTGGAACACACCCACCATCTCGCACACAAAACCTACATGATCGGAACTAATGTGAGCTTTTCTAAACCTATTAAGCCCCCTAACAACTCCAAGGTAGTTATCATAGTTGACAGAGCTAATGTTCATTTTGCAATGATTTGTGCGCGGTTCTAGTTCAATGCTGCTTTCGCCCCATCGAAACACAAATGAAAGGGGGGTTTATCATGCGCTTTTTGAAAAAAAGACGATCTAACAGTTTTGATAATTAATCCTTTCGGTTTTGTACTCCACAGTCATGGGTTCGGGGGGAACAAGATGTTTTGCCGAGTAATCATACCGATAGTAAGTCAACAAGGTAGTCACTTGAAAATTTCATAAGTTGTGCTTAGTAATCGAAGTATTTTAGTGGGGGATGTCAGCGGTGTGACTGAATGGGTGAGATCACATTAAAAGTTTCGGAGATCGTATTCTTGGTGCCACATCGGCTGGGAAACACTTCAGAATGCACGAAAATCTGACATATTTGCATGGGATCACTAAAAATGTTCGCAGCGAGTGACGGAGCGAAAGTGCAAGTGGCGCGGAGATGCCCCACTTTGCTCCGGCGCCTGCGAAGACGATGAGGACGAAGTCAAGCGAGCCAGCACGAGGTGACGATTTTCATGGCAGAGATTAATGTTTATCGCAAGTTTTCCAGCGGAGAAGCTAAGCCCTACGACAAGGACTTCGGGAAGGACTGCTGGAATGGCTCTAAGGCCTTCTGCTGCAAGTCGGTCGAATCATATTTCCTTGGAGTTATTTTTGTCTTTACAGGAAGGCTCCCCTCGTCCGCAAGCGCCATTGATTCCGCCATCTTTGATCTGCAATATCTTCATCTGTATAAAGTTTATCCATCCTATTGCTTCGTTGGTCAGTGATCGTTCTTTCTGCGATGTCGACAGATTCGGGAAAGGGGCCGAGACTGAACATGCACGTTATCAGTGGCCTATTTGATATCGATGCCTGTCTGCTGACTACTCTGAGGCAGTGCCAATAGAGAGAGCACAGGATCACGGAGATAACAGGCGACAGAGAGCTATATTCCTTGAGTGCCGACAGGGTACGAGGACAACATTGATTGTGCCCCGGTGCTGGTGTGCCGTAGAGGACACCTCCACATTTCGTCATGCCGTGCGCTCACAGCAATGGCCAATCCTCTGCAGTCAGGAGGCCCAAGGAGCAGGTCTTCGAGCAGGAGTGCCTGGTTTGTTCTTCCGTTAATTATCAACTCTGGCTGGATCATCAGATGAAGTCCCCCATCTATTAGGTGAAATAATCATGCTCTCTTCCTAACGCATTCCATTGCATTCAATCGAAGTAAATGCGATACTTGAAGGTCTGCGGAGGCTTGACTCGGGAGTTCCATTTTGGTGCAGTATGCTGCACGGCCTGTGCTGCATTCTTCCGTAGAGCGGTTGCCGAGGGACGAAGTTTCATCTGCGGCAAGGGAGGAGTGTGCAATGTCGAGGGAGGTCAGGGCAAATCTTTTCTCAAGTTATGCTCGAACTTATACCAAGAAATTTCTCTAATAGCTTTCGTTTTCTGTATCTTCGAGGTTGGAAATTTAATACTGAATGTTGGGCCCCGAGAACAAGTCAGGCGGCACAGCTGTTGTCCGGATATGCAAATTTAATCCGATTGAATTCCAGATAGCCGAGCGACCTGCCGAGGTTGCCGATACAACAAGTGCGTCCAGATGGGAATGCATCCTGAATGTAGGTCAACGAGAAAAGACACGGGATTTTGGAGCTAGCGTTCGAAGTTTGACATCCTAAAAAATGACAATGTACGCTATTACAGCCGTCCAATCCACTTCTCACAAGAATTGTTCTGCCGACTGCACCGAATCCAACACTCCCGATTCCATGGAAATGTATGACAAACCAGAAGACAGCATGAGCGAAGTCATCAGGCTGTTTGACACAAAAGCAGGTAGGCAATTATGTTTATAGTTTGGCGAGGAGTTTGTAGCCATCTGCTCCACGCCCGGCACACGAAACAGCGTCGAAAACTTCCTTGCATCATATGATCACCTGAAGGAGACGAGGAAGTTAATCTATGGAAATGGAACACTTGGAGACGTGATTGGAGGCGAGCAACCGGTATGAATTCATGCTTAAATTAATCAAATTAAACTCCAAGACATTTTCGTTGTCTATATTTCGGATTTACTTGAAGATTGTGTTAATTGTGAAGGAAACATTTCAGTTCCCACAAGAAGTCGGAGCCTTTCACATGCTCAATAACAAGGCGCTGCGCATTGAAATCGCACTCATGGTTCAGATGGTGCGGGTCTGCGCGTCCTATAATGGACTAACGAGAAATGAGAAGGTTCCCCATATTTGTAGTCAAATTTTTCTCGTATTCTCAGATCGTTCTCTTCAAAAACTACGCCCAGACCATGTCTATCCTGGAGCGATTCTTCTTGACGATGGAGCGTGGGGGCGTCCAGGAAAGAAGAGTCCACAATGTTGACGAGACATTCGTCGATCTCACAAGGGAATCGGGATACGATTTCCCGGATATTCCCGAGGGATCTAATGGACTTCTGGATGGAGCGACTCTGCACAAGTAAAGTATTTTATCACTTAGAATGTAAGTCCTTGATATTCAGACTATTCATTGAACCGATGGACGGATACATCGCCTCTCTTTCAATTCCCATGTCGAATATGCAATTCACGCAGGCAGATCTCGTGGCCACTCTGCACTGGGCCCTCTTTGATCCAGGTTGGCGTTTGGTAGATGCCAAGCATTCTTGGTTTTAATTTCTTTGCTCTTTGTCTTCCGCTCGCTGATCCACCAAATAAAATGACGAATTTCCAGACCTCCCCGAAATCCCGTCCGGCTCGCGCTTCAAGCTGGACCAGGCACGGGCGAAAGTCCACCGCGATTGGCTGAGTTTCTACGAATACCACACCGTGCCCGATGGACAGCTCAGGATCAACCGATGCCTAGGAATGCTGAACACCGTCAATGTGAGTGTCTCATGTTTTCGGTGAGCTCGAAGTTCTGCGAATCGGTATCAATACCATTTGAACCTGTGTTTTCTTTCCTAAATGCTTGTCTCGTCCCGTCCCATGGATTCCAGACAATTACGAGCATAAGAAATCCCAAATTGAGCTGAAAAAACTTTAACCGATGTATTTTATGATTTTGCAGGAGTTAGCAGTGCGCGCCCGTGAGAACTTCCATATGCTGCGTGTTTTCCGCGTCTTCGACTACGACGACGTCGTCGGCAACATCTTCGGCGTTGATCGCGGAGGGCAGAGATGAAAGACATTATTATCTAGCATTCAATGTCAAATTTCCATGGTCGGAATACAAATTATGACTCTTCTCGCTCTCGATTTACCGCTATCGAATTTGCCATCTGAATTTCGAGCATGGGAATTCGCCAATCTTAGATGCTGGAAAACGATTCCCCTAAATTCTATCCCTTTCTCTGTGCAATCCAATTCAATCTGAAACCGAGTTATAAATAAAATCACAGTGTTTATCTGTTTCTCTCCAACTGTTCACTGTTCCTGATCATGATTTTCAATCCCAGAGCATTATACAACGATTCAAATTACCTCCCCCGCGTGCTCTTATGGATTGCATACATGGCATCGTTGAAGGCATTTGCAGGGATCATGGAATTTTCTCCTTCTCGATCGGCGATTTTCACATCTGGTAGATAGTCGAGAAGAGAATGCAGACACTCGTCCTTGAGTGTCCCAGATTTCCCTTCTCTTATCTCTTGGCGTTGTTCCATAACACATCCCATGATCGCTCTGAGCCAAGAGATTATAAGGAGGAATCATCATATCTGTCCCCTTGATCGTTCCCGTCGGATGAATCGGATGAAACCTTCTATGCATGTTTATTTCTATTCTTACAGGGCTCCTACGAAGTCCACGTTATCATCTGAATTACAACGCGTTTGAAGATCACTTCGCCAGGTTAGTATTTCACTCCTCCGCCATAGCGGACAACCAATTCTTTAGAGAAATCTCTACTGAGGCGGCCGTGTAGATCGCGACAATGGACGTATTCGAATCGAAGACTCGGCCGACGCGAGCCCAGTGAGAACATGCACATATTAATGTTGAGTAAAATTCCTGATCAGTTCAATTAATCTCTCCGTGTTAATTGTAAGTCAACTGTTCAGGAGCAGAGCCTATGCTGGAATGAATGAACCCCTAGGTGCTTGCAATCGCGACAAAATCATGGGTCCTTCCAAACAAGCCTTTCGAATTTCTGTGTCAGTCATATGTAATAAAAGACCCAGGGCAGTGGCGGTGCGAAGTGCGTCTCGCGCCCCGGAAGCTCCTCACCATGCGCCGCCGTATCCATCTTCCCCAACACCCAGCGCTATCGCTCTTCACCGGCACAACTACTCACCTACTTCAAGAAGAGAGTGGTTCTCGAGGCGATCATCGAAGTAGAGTCCTGTATTTTGGTCGAACTACTGTTCCCAAGTTTTACCGACGTGGTCGTGATCCTGCCACTGGTGGACTCCTTGGAGACGGTCATCGACATTCTCGACAAAATACATATTTACACCCTTTATCATGTTCAACTCGTGATAAAGAGATAAATAGTATCCATTATTCGTTGCCTGAACCTAAAGTCCTGCTATCTGGGAGTAAGTGGGGCGGTTTGTGGATTGCATGATTTCATTATTTATCATTATGTTGACGGGGAGCCGGGAATTTGGTTATCAATGGGCGAGTGTGTCATCTTCTGATTGCATAATAAGAGTGAAGATAGCAAATGAGGTCATTCATTGAATGTCCCAATTTTCGCTCTTCTCTTCTCTTCCCGTCGTATAATAACTCCTCCCATGGCCGTTCTGTGTTACGAGATTGCAACGAGGAATGTCAATCCTCTGTCCCTTTGCTTGGTTGCGCCACTTCTCTGTCTATGTTAAAAATTTGCAGGGCTCCTACACAGTCCGCGTTGTCTTCAGAATTACCATGGCCTCAGGCAAAGGAAGATGCCGTAGGAGAACTGCAAGAGGTGGATCGTCCAAGAATCCTTCCACGTGACGAAATCTGTCTTGCATCGGATGTAAGTCCATTCTTACACTTAATCTAATAGTTATCCCCCCGAATTAGCTTCCCAACAATCTCTTTTCGATCAAGTACTGCTGTTGGGCAGGGAATCGGGGCTGATTATGTGATCCGAAAGTTCACGGCCACTGCCCATGAAGAGCAGAAAAGTCTCACTGCCTTTGTCGCAACCCAGGCGGCCCCTCGAGTACGTGCATTTAGTCTTTTATCCCGTTCTATCCAAGATTTTCCCATTAAAATATAATAAATAATTAATCTTTGCAGCCTCACGGCGAAAAAGCTCAGGAGCTTTGGAAATCGGTGGATGTCTTCTCCCTCTGAATGGGCAACTATGCAGATCTCAAGAATCTCGGTTCCGTTCGAAGTTAGCAAAGCTTGATCCGAATCAGGCTCTACGATTTTCAAGGAATCAGTCTCGTCGCTTAACCAGTAGACAAGAATATAAGTGTTTGGTTTTACAGATAGGATCGCTTGCTTTTTTTGATCTGTGCAATTTAATCTATCCTTACAGACTGATCTTTTACAGGGCCTCCTGCCTCTCCACCAAGAAGCTTCCGAGATGGCAGGAGCACTTGCCGCAAAAATGTAAGCATTTTCCATACCCGATTAATCTTTCAAAGTTGTTTTACCTTCATATGGTACCTGCGTATTTTCAGTCGATGCATTACTGGCGGGGCTGGGGTAGAATTCCTTCACCGGTAGCTGATGCGTCGTCTCTCCATCATCCCTAAGAAGCTCCTGCCGTTGGTTCCCGCGCGCACTGCGCGTACGTGTCCGATCGAAGGCCTACATTTCCTGTGGGGGAGTTTGGTTGGACACGGGCGACAGTGAGGCCTGTCTCCCATCAGATAAATTGTCTCTTGCTCTGAAACCTTAGCGATTTACGATTTATGGATTACATGGTTTCATGATGTGTCCGTTGACGGGGTGCAGGGAATATGATCATCAATCGGCGATTATTATCGGCTTACCAACCCACCTTGACGCAGAAACTCTCTCCACTGTGTCTGACCTACCAGACCGCAAGAATGCCGTTTTCAATGGGGAGAGAACAGTCGCGTACGGAACGCCAATTTATAGACGTTTTGTTCGCTGATATTATCTCTTCTTCTGAATGCGTATTGAGAGAGAAGAATGCAAGTGGGGCCATTCATTGAATGTCCCAATTTTCACATTTATCACCTCTCGTCGTCGTAACTCCTCCCATGGCCGTTCTGTGTCAAAAAATTACAAAGAGTAATCTCAATCTCAGTCACTTTGCTCAGTTGTGCTTTTTCTCTGTTTACGTTGAACGGTTGCAGTTCTCCTAAGCGGTCCGCATTAACTCCGTTCCGTACAACAAGCGTAGGACCTCTGGAAGAGTGTTTTTCAGTGAAAGTGAGTCTATTGATATCATACCTCTAACGGCTACCATTCGATTCTTTGAATGTCTGATTACGTTAACTCCAGATTAATTTATTGCAGGGTAGTTATCTCACGGGGCACTGCATATCGTAGAATTAGACATTACCATCTTAATTAACATGTTTAAAAAACCCCATCTAGAAACATGTATCACAGCATGGGGAGTATCATTTTGGCTCGATGACGAGCGCCGACCCCACCTACATTTATTTTTTTAAAAACCCATCGAGAAACATGTATCAGAAACTGGTGGAGTATCATTTTGGGTCTGCGACGAGCGCCGACCCCAGCAACATGTTTTTTTAAAAAACCCATCTAGAAACATGAATCAGAGCATGGGGAGGATCATTTTCGCTCGATAACGAGCGCTGACCCCAACATTCATTTAAAAAACATCTAGAAACATGTATCAGAAACTGGGGAGTATCATTTTGGCTCGGTGACGGTCACCGACAACACCATCATGCTCACCGCCATCGATTTCCCTTACTAACTAATTTGGACCACTATTTGTCGACCTCCGCTACGAACACCTAGACGTGCTCGGTGACGAGCGCCGACCCCACTATCATGCTCACCGCCATCGGTTACCCCTAGAAACTCATTTGGACCACTATTTGTCGGCCACCGCTACGAGAACCTAGACGGGCTCGGTGACGACCATGACTTCGGCGATGTCCAATGACATCGTCGTCATATGTAAAAGACTCATACGGGTTCCCCTTGTATGAAAACTGACAACCGCCTTTCCTCGAAAAAGTCATAAGGGTCCTCCTAACATGAAAATTGCCCACCGCCACTCTTTACAACCCCACTCCCCACCGCCACCGCGTTTACTGACGCCATTGCCACGCCCACCGCGCTTTAGGATAAAAATTCACCGCCACCGCCCGAAGGAGCCGGAGTCCGTGCACTCCTCTTCGTGACGGGGTAGAGCCTCTCGAGGTCCTCGCCGTACGTCTGCGACTTCATGATGCCCTCCCTGAAAAATATAGCTGTTGATCTGACCCATTGTACTATCTGGTCATCGTTCTGACCCACCGTAGGTCTGGTCATCGTTCTGACCCACCGTACTATCTGGTCATCGTTCTGACCCACCAGAGGAGGCACGTACCTGGCACGCATGAGGTTCTTGTTGCCGCGCAGCGTGTTGATCTCGCCGTGGTTAGCCAGCATTCTGGAAGTACATTTAATTATTTTAATAACATTTATTTTTATAGTTTTACATTTAAATTATTTTAATGAAGAATGTATAAAACTCCCACCGATTGGGCTGCGCGCGATTCCAGCTGGGGAAGGTGTCGATGGAGAAGCGGGAGTGCACGAAGGCAATGTGTGTCGTAAACTTCTCGTCCGTGACGTTGAGGAAGACGATGCAGGTGGCGTACTGTCCAAACGGCGGCACAACGATTTCATCCGAACTGAAAATTAAATATTATAAAAAAATTATCCCGTGGGTTTTCGCTGGTGGTAATATTACCACGAAAATTATCACTAGTAGTAATATATTACTACGAAGATTATCACAGTAGTAATACTTACGTGAGAACGGACTTCCGGTACATCTTGTCGGGGATGGTTGTTAGGACGCCCGCGCCGTCGCCGGAGTCTTCGCAGCCACAGGCACCTGAAAGTTTAAATATATATATTATAATTGATCTACGTGGGTCAAACTAATATTACGACGGTTTTACTAATATGAACGGTGCAAGATGTTTTCTCGAAAAAGCTATGATCTACTTGGTTCATTTCTCTCGGAAAGGATACGATCTACTTCATAAAATTATAAAATCACCTCGGTGGCTCATCCGTTCCAGCATGGTGCGCGAGTCCGAGGGAATCTTTGTGGCTGGCGAACTCGGGGTCCCTGATCGCCGCCACGAAGTCAACGCCGCACGCATCGCTCTCGAGCTGGGACCTGGAAATAATGAATGATTATCGTTTTCAAGCCCAAAGCATCGATTGATCTACCCCTAAACAAATCAAAGAGTACCTCCAGAGAGTTCCCTTCTCCGCAGCAGCAAATTGTTCGCGAGTGACCATTTTTCTTCGCGAGGCCATGGCCAAAATGGCCGTGGCGACGGGGCAGCGACATCCTGACAAGAACAATAAATATAATGACAGTAATAACAGAAATCATGAACGAAAGAGTGAAAAATTTACGAAATATTCGACGCCTTGGCGCCTCGCGCCAAGCGAATCGCAAACTAGAACAGTGCGCATACTGTATTCAGTTTGCGATTCGCTTGGC
>JACMIG010003087.1:0-13151 GCA_014805385.1 Levipalatum texanum | reverse complement strand
ATCTAATATCTCTCAACGAATTATTTTCGGTTTTCTGGACCAACTTACAAAAGTGGTAGTTCTTCAGGGTCAGGAGCTTGTATCTATGCAATTTGGCGCTAAAACAGCTATTTATTTCTCGGGCCGCCATGTACGAACGGCCGTTTTTTAGTAAGGGCCGCGGCCGCGGCCGTGGCCGCCGGCCGTCCTTTAGTACCCAGCGGCCGTGGCCGCGGCGGCCAGCCGCGGCCGTCTTTTAGTACATCCCGTTTACGTTGATCCGAAATTAACCGGAAGGAAATAGACGTTCCAAAAAGTACCTTTTGTTCAAGTAGTCCGCCTCGTTAAAGGACTCGTCCGCGAGGAAGTTCAGCTGCAAGGAAGAGATTGATGAATAAAAAAATATCAGGATTATCGATCGGGATCGGGAAAGAACTGAACCTCGCGTGTGCTGGAATGAAGCTCGTCAATGATACGGCGGCGAACCCGCACAGCTTGCTTCCAGAACCTGAAAAAACTATCCATGTGTATTATATTTTTTCATCCTAAATCTGGATGATCTCCTATGTAATTCTTGTCCGAAAGCAACAATTTTTGTGGTATTTCTAAGCCAAATTTATTTGCAGTCTATTTTTATATCATTTTTATATTCAGAAATCAGAAAAAAATAGTCTTGCCTCCGCCGAACGTTCTCCTTATCGCAGGCACCGCTTCTTTGCTCTTTCTCGGCGTCTCTCGTTTCCTCACCACTGTCATCGCTCTCGTTCTCGTCGCTAACCGGGATGGAGATGTCCGTGGTGATGTCTATGGAGACACCGATAGAGGGGAACTGTAACATTTCAAATTTATCTCGCATTTTTATATCAGTGGCGGATTTTTAAAGCATTTCTCTGCATTTATACATCGCTATGTTTTCCAGTGAATGTAGACGAAGGTTACACCTTCACATGTATCTGCTAGTGATACGGTAGCAATGCTATTTCAAGAGTTGTGGGCGTAGTAAGGGTAAACTCTGACCGGGAATGCGCTGCTTTCCGATGTTTTGGTTGCCGCAGATGCAGGAGTTATCGGCTTCTCGTCCTGAAGATGATAGGCATCTCTCAAATTGTGGAAAAAGAGTGCTGATCAGAGTGGTGATCGATTTATATAAGTGATGTGCACTTAGAGCACATTATCCTGATATTCTCACCTGATCTTGAAAAACATCAAATGACGGCGTTCCAACGGAAGGCTTCCGGACGTTGCGAGCAGAGAGCGGGCGGCTCATCTGAAAATAGCACCACTGTGAACCGCATATCGCACAAAGGAGATCCAGATGATTCGAATTATGTAGCGGCAGTGACTGGCGAACTATGCATCAAAAATTAAACAGTAAACATTAGTAAACAATCGCTAATATCCCATTTGAAAAAGAAGATTTTGAAGAAATCACACCATGATAGAGCGTAAGCTCTGCGTCAAATTTGAAATTGCCGCACAAAATTCGTTGTAGGACCCGAAAGATAGTTTGACTGTGAATAAATCTCGATCGACTCCTTTAAGCTGAAAACTTTCGCTAGGTTTCGATTTATGTTTGCCTGTTCAATTATCTGTCCAATTATTTTATGTCGGTGTTTGTTGAAGGCAAATTTGAAGCAATGCCGCGTGAGGACGTCATCGAGGCGGAGGAGCAGCGAGCCAAGGATGGATACCACCTCATTCGGATGCGCCTCGAGCGACTTCAACAGAACATTGTAAGGCTTTTTCTATCTCTCTAGGTAGTGTATTATTTTTTCTATCTCTAGGTAGTGTACATGAGGAATATATAATGAGCTACTCATACAGAAATGTTCCAGCACCGACCAGCGCCTATTCCTACGAAGAAAGAGACACTCCTTGCTCCCAAGCCTCCTCCAGAGTTCGTCATTCGAGAATTCTTACAATTGCTAATAAATTAGAGACTAAAACGAAATTGTCCAATTATTTCTGTAGGTTCGTACGCAATGTCGTCGGTTCTTCAGCTGCCGCCGGTTCTGCCGAATTCCACATTTACCGCAACAATCGACGGAAGGTTCGCGATAATGCCATTTCATAATAGCTAGATTTCTAAGCCCAGGTAAAGAAGTAAATAATCAGATCAGCTATAAGCAATATTTGCTTTCGTAGGAATGCGAGCGCCTCGAATACATCGACAAGGTCGCCAAGTTGGAAGAAGCCGAAAAAGCATTCCAGGAGCGACGGTGAGTGAAGATAGGATAGCCGTAATTATTATTTTTTTTACTAACATAATATTTTGTTGGAAAAAATCAATATGTTCATCCACAGAGAGGAGGTGGAGCGGGCCGAAGAAGAGCGCACGCAGCGCAAGCGAGCAAAGAGACAGCGACGCAAGGACAAGATGAAGAAACTCAAGATGTCCGGCAAGAAGGGCAAGGTGGATTATTTAATTGTTTTTATTCGTTCTATTGCGAGGCTTCGATATCTTCCAAAACAATGAAAAAGATCATATAGAAAAAAATTATAAAAAAATTGTGTATTTCATGTGTTGTCCCATTGGTATTTCCATTGGCCATCCTGGAATGTCTGTCCAAAACGACCGTGTTTTCGCGTCAATGCGAGATCGTTACGTCCGATTGCGTGGTATTCTCGACGCTGCTGCGATCGAACGAACGTTCCCATTCCTCGGCCGACTCATTGTCTTTCATTCCTATAATTAATCTGATATTTGCGTTCCAGATATAGCTATTGAACCATTACAAGTTCCATAAACTCCAAACTGCCAAGAGAAAAACGTGATTTATTTTATCATTCAATATTCTGTCCTTCCAGAAAGCGGAAGAAAGTAGCAGTGAAGATTCGGATGACGACGAGGACGAGCAAGGAGAGAAGGGCAGCGGAGCGGAGGACGAAACCGGAGCACAGGTATCGCCATTTGAAAAGATCGATAAATCGATATTTTGGTACTTCAATAGAATTCTATAGACAGGAATTCTATGAAATCGGCTTACGGAACTCCATAGAAGTTCCAAAAAATCTATGCATATTTTGTTTGATAATCGATATCATAATTATTTGAAATTTATCGACGTGTTTTGTACCGTCTTTGTGTCTTCAACGTTCACTTCAGGACCCCGCTCCATCCGCTTCTCGACCGGTGAAGGACGATGACGAAGAGGAGAAGGAAGGATCGGCTGAGGAGGGCAAGGGGGAAGAGTAGATTCGGATCTCATTTGACAATGCTGAACAAAATATATTTGAACCTTTCCATATTAATCATTACGACTTTGTCATTCCCCCCTGCTTTTTCTGTACAAAGACGACGCGAATCTTGATAAAGCTGGTTTAACCAAGTTCATCGTCAAGGCTCCTGAACGGTTTGAGTCCGATTTTCCTACTGTTCAAAACATCCGATGATTGCTCAAACATACCGTAACCGTCCAGATCTGATCTCACCTGGCGCGCGGGCAGTTTAAACGATGCTGGACGTCGCGCTGGGACCGCGACTTTACGGGCGCTTTGACCGCGGAGCTAACTTCGTGCGGGCGGAGAACACGATAGAGTGGATCGGCGAGGGAATGATGAGCGTTCTAAGGTACGGTAGCTTTTCCGCTCGGGATCCAAGCATGTTTGATTAGGGGTGTGCGCGGAGCGACATCCGTCTTTTCGCCGATCATCGTCATGTACTTACTGACGCGGGCAGCTCTCTCCGGGCCCTCATCCCTCGCCCCTTGGGCGGGTTCCGCCTATTCGCTCGGACGCATCGCCGCTCTCGCACTGACCAGTGCCTACATTTCAAGGTACTACGGTAGCCGGTTGCCTTGCTTTCCGCGCGGGACCAAATTCGATTCAAGTATGCATTTTTATCTTTCCAGATTTATCGGCCGTCTCATGGATCCGGAATATGCGGAGTTTATTACGATCTGGCGACGCGCTGTTAATGGCGAGGACGCTGCCAAGAGGGAACTGAAGCGGTGAGGAGGAGGGATTTTTGTTTTTTTTTAGATGTTTTGAAGTATCGAATTTTTTACAATTATCTATTACAGATTTGACTACGTCCTTGATGGCTGCCCGGTTGACTTCGTTGCGACGGCCAATGCGGCTCTCTGGTGAGTTAGGTGAATAGAGCACCTACTAGCTAACATTTAGCGGGACATAAAACTAAAAAATAAGTAATAGTGCTTATTGTCAAGTTGTACCTTCCCTACCCACTCAATAAGCCGTGCCCTCCACCATCGGGAAACCGTGGGGAAAGTATCCCGCGAGCAGAATGGATGAGGCTTTCAAAAAGAATTGCACATGATGTAGGTATCTACCGGAAGAGCGGCCTTCGTGGAATCCGCTCGTACGCGCTGCCGGCTACACCGCCGTCCACTCGTTCGGCATCAGCGTCCTCTATCCGGGTACGGTATCTCCCCCAATTTTCCCGTCTGGACCAAAAACACGATCGAATCGTTGCAGGCGCCACAGGCGCTCTCTGCCTCCTGCTGGGGCCGACGCTCCGCGAACAGCGCAACATTTTTTTCGGACAGAAAGTGAGAAAATTAAAAAAAAAATGTAATTATCGATTATTTTTCAGGGAGCCCGCAGAGCGGTCCTTCGTTCTACGGCTGGAGATAACATTGATACCATGTACAAGGTATTGCTGTATTTTTCGATTTATGCATCGGTTGGAGCACAGTGTATATTCGAAAAATGAGCCTAGTGCACCGTGCATTTTTGCAATTTCCAGGAGGGCCAAGGCTCCAACAGCAAGACGCTCGTGCTGTGCAGCGAGGGCAACGCGGGCTTCTACGAGGTCGGCATCGTGAATACGGTGGAGTCGAGGGGATACTCGGTGCGTCGGTAGATTTACCTCATTGATGATTGGTGCGTTTGTAGATGTACGCAATTGCCATAATTTGGCACTTGCCTACTTTAGAATCTAAAGTTTAGATTCTTGTTTCATATCGTTATTTTATGATGCTGGGGCCCGTATTCCTTGGCGATTGCGGCCAGATTGGTATACGGTACCTGAAAAAGTTCAACTTTAGCGGATGCCACCATTATTCCCCCTAGGATGACAGTTACTCACTATGCAGGTGCTCGGGTGGAATCATCCCGGATTCGGCGCCTCCACGGGAATGCCCTATCCCGCCCAGACTCTCGCTGCCGCCGAAGCCGTCTGGCAGTACGCTACCCGCGTCCTCGGCTACAAGGAGGAGAATATCATCATTTACGGTGGGTTACGGTTGTCGGGATGGTTATAGAGAGCTCGGGTAGTCAGAGATTAGCGGGTCTTTTAGAGTGCGAAGTTTCTCGTAGAGAGTCTGGGTGAGTGCAGTGTGTCAAATTAATCACAAAGCTAAATCTCAGGCTGGTCCATCGGAGGCTACCCGAGCTCATGGCTCGCTGCCAACCATCCCAAGATCCAGGTGATTCTTTTTCCTGGTCCGCTTCATACTCTTTTCCGAACTGTCATTCTTTCGGAGTTTGGTGGAAACGATGACTAATGACTTTTTCAGGGCATGCTGCTGGATGCGACGTTTGATGACCTGCTGCCGCTGGCCGAGCAAAAGATGCCGTCGGTGAGTCGTTTGAATTTCGCACTTGTTTTGAATTTTTGAAACTCCCGCGATTCCAGATCGTCTCGACGATCGTGCGCTCTGCCGTCCGCGAGCACCTCAACCTCGACATCCAAGCACAGGTACGGTATTAGTCGTTCCATTCGTGCCTCGAATTTCGCCCTGAAACGAATGATCTACTTATTCTATCAGCTTGCGCGCTATTCGGGCCCCGTCCGCCTCATTCGACGCCTTCAGGAGGAAATCCTTATTACGGATAACGATGGAACGGAGGACGAAAAGTCAGTTTGCGTTTGGGCGGCAAATCAGCTTGCGATCGACGATGTACCGTATACGGAGGACAATTTTGCAGGCGAGCATCAAATCGTGCAAATTTCTTGCTGCGCCGCCTTCTGGAGCAGCGACATCCGGAGATTATGGACGGACTCGGACATGCGGTAATGAGCCCTGCGTGGAATATGCTCAAAATTCGACTGCACTCTATTTAGGGCAACCCTGTTTTACTGCGTTTACCTTGGTACCTCCGACTTTAGTGCGTTTAGCACAATAATCAGTCAATTATCTGGACTGCAATTGCGTTGATATTTGCCATGATTTCTAATTGTCAGGGGGGGTTCAAATAGGGAGAAAGCATGCTTACGATACTCCGAAATGCAGCGATAGCTAAACTCATTGTCAGTACATGCGTGTTTTTGAGGATTGAATAATTGGCTGTTTCCCAGATTGACGCCTGGCTCGCCATGACTCCATCCGAACGCACGATGGCTAAGGGCGTATCGCTGAGTGCGAGTGACAAGGAGGTGCGTGCGAGGTTTATGAAGTGGAGATAGAGCGGAGTACCGGCGGATTCACTCGCCGCACCGACCACACCTCATGTGAATCATCTCCACGTTGCAGATTCGGGCGTCGCGTATTTTCAAGCTCTGTGAGCACTACATCACGGACTACGATGCCACCCACGTCCAGCCACTACCCGGTGAGACTTACTCTAGAAGGCACCGATATTTTCAAGCGCGTCTTCCCGCCTTTAATTTCAACCGGTATGCCTGCTTGAAGTTGCGAACTTACGGGCGAATATTTATTCACTATTATTCCCTTCTATTTCTTGTTCTCTTAGTGGACCAGGTACGGCAAAAGTGGGTGAAACGGGTGAGACCCTGTGCTGGGTTGTGGCGAATTCGGTCATTCGTTGCTGTATAGCTTGAAATTAGAATCGAGATCGAAGGAGATGGAATGAAAATAGACTTATTGTTATTGCTAGCAAAATTACGTTACAATTTTAATTTTTTACAGCTATGCTCTTCGTCCCTCCGGAGGCACTTCCGGCGCATTCGATGCTGTGATCTACGAATCGTTTTTCCCGCCCAAAATAAGTATGGTTCCGGCCATTCCAGTCTGATATTTACACAAATTTTACTCACTAGACAACATTTCTCCTCTTATTGGAGCTGAGCGTGGCTCATGGAGCATTGGCTTTCTATTCATCTATAGACGAACTCAAATGTTGCATCGATAGTATTTATTGCGCTGGGGATCCTGATAAAGCTGAATTATTCTGACAATGAGAGGTCAAATACATTATGTTTTGACAGAAATTAGGATTCTTTTGGTTCTTGCGGAACCTCATATTTAAGAGGCCGTCTCAGCTATCCTCACGGTTGCTCGCCCGAGGGGCGGTCACAGGGACTCAAAGTAGGAGAGAGGGGCTCAGCTGTTCACAGTAGATGCACTCCCATGAGTTATTTGTAAATGGAGATTTTTTTCAAAAAAATCTCCATTTACAAAACATTTTTTTTTGAAAAAAATCTCCATTTACAAATAACTCATGGGGGTGCATCTACTGTGAACAGCTGAGCCCCTCTCTCCTACTTTGAGTCCCTGTGACCGCCGCTCCTCGAAGATACCTCTTAATGGAATCAGTCAATATGCTCAATCTAAATTACTGCATTAGCCCGTACGTACATATATTCAAATGATGGCAAGTGTTGAATATGTAAACCAATGAGCAAGTGCACTATCTTAGAGTGAGTATTGCGCCATAGTTCCTTGGTACCAGCCATTCAATAAAAGGGCATTACCGTTAGTTACCGCGGGAGCTAAACCCCCCTCCAAAAGGGACGGAATTGGCGAAAATCCCCCGTCGAAACAAAATATTGGCATTTATGTTTATAAACCCGCCGTCAGCGGCTTAAAAGTGTTAAAACCCCACAGCCGATTTTTTACACGGTAACAACCCTTTTCTGCACTGCTACCAGGCGGCATTCATTTTTCTTACGGCATCGGTGGAATGAGGCGATCGGGCAGATGTTGACAGGGACGAGCGGCTCCTCTTCCGTGATCGGGGGGACAATCACCGGGAACGGCTTCCGAGATGCTCGACGGCGGATGACACATTGGGAAGGTAGGGGAGGAGGGGGTAAAAGGGGGAGGAAGGAAGGGTGTGATAAGAAGGTTTCTGTGCTATCATATAATATAAGGGTGGCAACTAAAATAATATTGCCAGCGCGCACTTGTGTACTGTGAGCAGAGGGGGGAGCGGCAGCATTCCAGTTGTGCAATGTGGTGTGCAGAAAGTGCGCGCTGATCATATTATCTTATTGTTAGCTGCCAAACTCTTATGTACTATCTAATTTTCCAGTTAATCCTTGACGATGAATATATGTATTTATGCACGTTCGGTCGACTATTCACCCCAACCGTAGCATTGATATTTTCGTGCGCCGGAATTTGCAGGTCTTGGGCTTTTGTAATAATTAAAATCATTTGGACCACCATGTGCCCTCCTGGCACTATTGAAGGCATCTTCAATCCGGACCTGACTCCTGTCGAAATGTGTAGGGAACACGGAACTCCATACAGCAGGAACTCAGTCATGGAGATAATCTGCTGCGTGAGTCCCATGTTATATTTGTTGACCGGAGTATTAAGAAAGTTCCAATGGTATATGAGGTTGGGCCTATCTATATCTAGGGGCCGCAAGCTCCGCTCCTTTTTGGGGGGACATGAAATCCCCGTAAAGCGGCCGATTGAAAGCGCAAGCCGCATACTGCACCAAATGTGTCGATCAAGTGCTCATTTTGAAGCTTATTCAATTCTACGTAAGCTAGAAGTTGGCCGAACTCACCAAATTGAGTTTATCACCGCAAAAAATAGGCTGCAAAATGACACGATAATTCGTTGTCGTACAAATCGAGGTGCGGCTAATTCTAAGATTAGCCATTTGAGTTCGGCCAAGTACTATGACATTCGTGGACGATCAATACAACTTCTATCAAAAAATCAGCTCTCAAAACTCTTTATTTTTCTTGCGTTTTCTGTTTTAATGGAGTGCACTCTTTTTCGCCCCCTCCCCTCACGCGACGCGCGCTAGTTTTCGAGTCATATCTCGGCAATGCAATGAGATATCGAGAAACGGAAAAAAACATGATCAATGCCAAGCCCAGAGCTAAAAGAGGAGTCTAATTTCGGGCATTTTGGTTAAATTTTGCGAATCACGTTGCGGTCCCTATCTATATAACCTCTGTGCAGATAAAAAAAAGTAAAAAGTGCGTTTCTGTGGCACGTGTGAACACAGTGTCCAAAATGGCCATTTTTATAATTGCTCATAAAATTGTTTATAAACATGTTTTCATATTTCTAATAGTTTAACATGTTGCAGAAGCATAATGCGCACCTTGTTGTATCATCAAAAGTATGAAAATAGTTTTGTACAATTGTTGGCGACGTTTTCAATTTGACTTGTTTGGACACAGTGTCCAGATTTAGGCTCAGAAACGATACTTTTACTTTTTTATCTGCAAACAGGATATATCATTGTTAGTAATCTATCTCGAACCAGCTATTGTGCAGCACCACAGAACTTCTGAAAGACTTGTGCTCGTTAGCAGACAGTTCTGTTTGTATCTTTCAGGAGAAAAGGTATCTATGCATAAAATTTGGCATGCTAGTTGATCCTAGATTCCAACCGAAGTATGCAAAAAATCAGCCGTAGATTCCTTATTAGCGCTGAGATAAGGGAGGCGGAATTTTCGGCATCCCGCCCGATCTTTGCAATTGCCGTTTCGAGCTTGTGTCCGCTAGCAAACAGTTCTCTTTTGTATCTTCCAGGAGAAAAGGAATTTATGGCCAAAAATAATTACAAAAGTTGGGGTGCATGGCAATACTAGAGCGTGAGTAAGTGGTTGAACAGATCATCGCCCTAATAATTTCATCGCAGTTTTACAATCAATAGATCCTTGTCGAGTGCGGGGCTATGTCCGAAAAATATATCCATGTTGTTCCAGACAACCACGGAACCGGCGGCAAACGAAAATGGATGGCAAACCTACGTGCCGATGGCGGTGAGGATTTGATTCGGCTTCAATTCGCAAGAAAATAGGAATTTCAAATGCAAATTTCTTTGTTTAGGTAGTGCTCATAGTCGTTTTGATCGCCTTCGCCGCAATCATGGTAAGCTTACGAGAGTTTTAAATATACGTTGATGAAATAGATTGAAATATATTGTCCCGGTGAAAAACGGGCAATATAGTCGTGCACGCGAGAATATGTACATATCTTCTGATTTCGGTGAAAATCAAATGACACGATTGTAAATATTAACCAAAATTAAAAAAACCGCGCGCCCGAAGTGCTCAATGCACTTCCCATTCCCTTCAACGAGGGACTGCGCGCTCAATGTTGTATATTTACATTGCAGCTCCTGAGAAAAAATTGCGTGCCTGCCTTTTCCTGCCGGACCTGACGGACCGCCTTCACAGGTGGGATCTTTTTTCGATGTGAATTGTTACCACGATATTCCTTGTGCATTGATGTGATTTGTTTTGCAGATCGAGCAATCACTGCAGTTTCCTAATGCTCATCGTATTTCAGGATGGAGTCATCACTTCCGGATTAAACGAAGGCTACGGTGTCGATGTGGACGAGATGTACGCGGACGACCGGTGCGATCATTATATTGTAATAGATTCAAGGCCACGAGTTACAGTGCCATCGGTTAACCATAATATTGCTCCCTTTTCTTGACGCAATCTCCTAACATTACGATTGCTACTAGTGAAAAATGTACATTTTTCGTGCTCGGAATAATAATACCCTTAAGGCAAGAATCGGCGAGCACCTGTCAATGACTGCTTCGCCTCCTTCAGCGGTCTCGCCAACCAAGACTACAACCACCGGGGTACCATGTGTTTGAATGAGCCGCGAAGTGTAGGCTTCCCTCGTCATGATTAGAGTGGGGAAAATGATAGTTCGGAATGGTCTTTTCGCAAAACGACGAAAACCGGTCATGAAATAGAACATGGGACTCACGCAGCAGATGAACTCCTTGTCTGCGTCCATACTGTAAGATTTTTCCACCGTGATCCCAATACCGATCCATTTTCGAGTCGAGTTGAGTCATTCACGAATTCCGAAAAGCATCGAGGTAATGTATATTCTTTTCAACCGTCGATTGAAAAGACTTTGCAAAAAAAGATCGAAAAGACATTTTCAGACTTGTTTGAGTGTCTTTTATTTACCCCCACCCTAGTCATGGGGACCCGACATTTAAAATTCATGATTTCTCAAGTGATAATTTTTGCGCTGCTTTGTGCTAGACCCGTCCTGGAATGATACAAGCGATAATTGGTGCAATAAAGCAACAGTATTTATGTATCTTCAAAAATGAAGAAAAGATTGGTTAATTTCCACACCTGCATAAATGTTCTTCGTCTTCAAGTATGCTAATCAACTGCAAGTCTCACAAGGCGACGAGAATACGTATCGTTCTCATTCCATTCCAGTCGCCCGTCCAGTCTTCTCCTCCCTCTCTCCGTTCGGTCGCCTCTTTGACTCGGTCGACTCGTTCTTCTCCCAGGTCTTCCAGATAGCCCGATCTGTGCATCCTCAACACCTACAGGGATGCACCCTCTTCTCGCCCTTCTTCTGCTGGTGGTGGGGGCGGGGGCGGACGACTATTGTAAGCCGGGAACGAAGAGATTTCCATTTCCCGGTGGAAACCCGGACTCAATCTGCGAAAAACAAGGATTTGGACCTGCCGAAGATTTCGATAAGGGCATTGGTTTTGTTTGCTGCGTACGTTATTTGCCCCTCTAACAATAACATGCCAAAGTTTTTGTGTTTTAATCCTTATCTTCAATCGAATCAAAGCGTTTCAACACTATATGTAAACTTTCAGCTGCTTTGAGCATTTTGGCATTGTTAAAATTACAATGCTTTCTGACACGTTGTGCAGTTTTCTGTAAAATTATATTTGTTTCGATATTTTAAAAACGAATTTCGAAGAAAAAAGCTTTATATATACTCATCATATTTTTTGGCCATTCCAGAATGTGCTACCATCCACTCCGCCTGCACCAGTAACCAGCACTGATTCGCCTCCCATCATTTCTTCTGCTAACATAACTACCAAGAGCGAGATCGCACCGGCTCCGTCGCAGGCAATCGACTGGAAGTTGACCACCGTTCGTTCTTTGCTTGATAACCTGCGGAAGTAACATGTAGGATTAGATTAGAGACTCAAAGTCACAGAGTAATGCACATAGTCATAAGATGCCCGTATATTAAATAATAATTAATGGTGGATTGAAAATAAATAAAGTATCCCTTGGAATTGTTGAAATAGTATGAAATAAACTGTGGAAATATTTATTGAGATAAAATGAAACATTGGCAGCTTCTTCCTGTGTGCGGGGGCGTCGTCGCTTTGGCTGCCCTCATCACAGCCATCGTATGCGTCAGAAAACGGCGCGCCGAGCGACTACATGTACTTGACGTCGAGAGGTATACTGTAGTAATTCGGGGGGTCGGATAGTACGGCATAGTTTATGGTCAAACCGGACACCTTGTATATTCGCAGGAGATTCTCGGAGGGCGGCGCAGCGTACGCGGGACTCATGGAACGCGAGCCGAGGAGAGCTTGAATTATTATGACGGCAGATGAAAATAACCAAAAAAGAGTCAATTTGAAGATAAAGACCATTGCTTTATTCTGAACATTGTACTATGTCTTTCACATGCCGTTGTCGGCAAAGAATTGCTGAGCACCAAAACGCGGCGCGTTCCCATGAGAAAGTGCATTCCTTGATCTACAAACGTTTTATTGCTAATTTGGCTTGAAATACTATGTCCACTGTGCGCTCCGTTTCAGATCCAATGGTAAAGATACAACCGCGGTCGGGCAGCACTTTTCTGCAATACCCTGGAAATTTTTTTTTGCTCGGCAATGCACATTATTTTGCTAGCGGAACGAGAAATTACGAGTTGGTCGAAAAGAATTGACGGTTTTAAAGGGTATATCAGTTCGGTGGAAATACTTATTGAGACGCTGCCCTCAAGAACCTCTCTCCATTCTTGTTCGCGCTTTCTCCAACTTCTCCCTACTTTCTCCGTTGCTTTTCTTACTCGATGAAAGGTGAGGCAGATCGTCCCTTTCCGGATGCGACACTCATGTGTTGCGGATGGATGCTTTCGTTTATGACACATGGGAAATGGGCGAGGATGACGGGGGATAGGAGAGGGGGAGAAAGGGGGGGGGGGGAGGAACGGGGAGTAAAGCGGGGCGGAGCATTAGTTGAGGGCAAAGAATTTGTTGTTCCGAGCGTTCTCAAGTACCGAAATCCAGGCAAAATATTT
>JACMIG010003085.1:0-13158 GCA_014805385.1 Levipalatum texanum | reverse complement strand
CCCTAGTGCGCCCCCTCCTCCTTCATTTTATGGCCTCAGATAAAGGAGGCCAACTTCTGCTCTCCGCCCCCGAAGAATATTTCGGGGCTGAAATGGGTGGGGAGGAAAAGCCAGAAGCCTTCCAGATTCTTCTTCACACATGTTCGCGTTGTTTACCATTCCCTAATTCCGAATTTTCCGTAACATACTTTCGGTAGCTTGCTGGGGATATTCGTCGTGCAGGATCCCGTTCTCCCCTCTTCTCCTCTTCTGGAGAGTCCCCACCGCCATTCATCGGAAATGGAATCCCGAGTTCAGTGCCACTTTAGCGGATGAATTTCGTTTTCTCCCTCTTCGCGGAGACCCTTGAGTATCCCCCAGTACCGCTCTCCACTGGAAGAAATCACGTGAACGTCACCGATTCCAGTGCATCACAAAATCTTTTTTTTTTCGATTTAGCACGTCTAGGCCTGTATCGTCTGGGGAACGGTCCCTTTTGAATTCTCATAATCTGCGAAAACTCTAACTCAAATATCCGTGATACTTAGAAAGCGCGAGGTGCGCGAATGCAGATCTATCTCAACATTTCCTCGTCTTCATCCATGTCATCGAAAAAGAGTCTCTCGAATTACCATCGGCGATAAAATTCACGCCATCAAACCCATCTCGATTCTACCGCAGCTACCAGATGTTTGACTGATCCGAATCTTGCGTTTACGCCATCTTTTATTCCGCAGTGTTTCATCCTCGCGCTCGATAACATCCTCGCATTCTCACTGCATCGCGGAGCCACTCCCAATTATCGCTCATAAACTTGGCGGAAGATTGTGAGACGCTGCAGTGCCTCATTCAATGGACGACGACGGAAACGTGACGGAGAGACCAGAGAGCCCTCTTTACGAACTCAGCACTGTCGAAATCGTAAGTATCATCAGAAAATTACAAAAGAAAATCTACTGTCAAACAAAATATTCAATTGCTACGAAATAGCGCAGTATATTTCTTTATAATTCTGCGTCTATTGCGACAAGTAGTATTGTCCGGTACTTTAAAAAGTGATGCGGAGGCGACGCGCGAACTACCTCTGCGGTAAGCAGCGTAGGAATGATCTACTGCGCTGGCTTACAATCACTACGCTGCTTACCGCAGAGGTAGTTCGCGCATCGCCTCCGCATCGCTTTAATCCCGGACAATATTTCTCTCTCTATGGTACTGCCACGAAATAAAAGTTCTTTTCATTTATGACACCTCCTTCAGGCCATCTGGTGTTTCCTTTATGCCACGATCGCATTTCTTGCCGTCGCTGGCAACATCCTCGTCATAATCGTTACCCTAACTCGGTATGTTTCCCAACTATTGATCGTTTTAGCTATGCAAACTAACTTTAAGAATATTATTTCAGGTTGCGGACGCGCTCAATCACGACTTACTTCATAATCAATTTGGCTTTTGCCGATTTATTAACAGCCATTTTCGCAATTCCGTTCAAATTTCAAGCAGCTCTTTTCCAGGTTTGAGTAATTAAGATTGTACAAAGCTAGTCATGTTTCAAGGTGTGGCACCTACCATCGATTCTATGTCAAATCGTGCCGTATACGGAAACTGTCACGTTATCCGTTTCCGTATTTACTCTTACGGCATCCGCAATACACGAGTTCAGGTTTGTGGGAGTCCCAAGGCAAAAGAATTATGGCGGCATACTTTCAGAACGGTCTTCTTTCCGAAGCGCGTTCGGATGAATCCTAACAGTGCTAAAATCATGGTCATTTCCATCTGGGTGGTTGCCCTCATCTTATCCTTGCCACACGGACTTTTCCACGCCGTGGAAATAGAGGAATTCACCAACATTCCGCGGGTATTGCAAAATGTTATATATTGGAAATAATGCGTCTCCTTTCAGTGCATGCCCATGTATTTTATGGAACCGTGGTGGAAGACGTACAACATCTACCTCTTCGTCGTCAACTACTTTGTGCCCATGATTATCCTCGACACAGCATACACGATGATCGCAGTTCGAGTAAGTTCGTTTGATTTTAAAAAAACGTTTAACTAGAAAATGTATAAGCAGCTTAAAAATCCAGATCTACATCAGCTCTCCGAGTGCCAAGAATCGCAGAATCACTGTCATGTTTCAGACGGCCCACGATCGCATAGCGGCCATTGTTAGCATCAGTATATTAGTGCCCATGCGAATAGAAAGTCTTCCCCCCCCCCCTGTACATGAATGCATAATTATTCCTGCTCGAAAAACTTGGTAGCGTCCGTAAGCGATTCATATACAGGAATCTTCGAAATTTTTCAGATCTACACTTCGACGTCAGTTTTGGATGAGCGGAGATCTCTCAATACAACGCCACCACCTAGTGCAGTGAGCAATAAGCAGGTATCAACCGTGCATCAAACAATAATCAGGTCGAAGAATTTAAAGAAGGAGTAGGAGGACGGTACAGGTCCGTAAAAGAGCAGAGTCAATTGTGGCAAAACGGTTTGAAGTGGTACGCTAGATTTTCGAACTGACGAAATTTTCGGTGTAGCATGATGAGTTAATCTAACTCCTTCCATAAGAAGAGGTTGTGCGTAAATACCTTTTCTCTTCTACCAAAAATCAATCTGACTTTTGATGCAATAATGAAGGTTCCGAAAGTCAAATCATGATGTTGAAGCTGATGAAAATGCTGATGATCGTCGTACTCGTATTCACGCTCTGCTGGGCGCCGTTGGAATCGTATCTGGCACTCAACGAGGTCTTCGATTCGATCAATGAGTGAGTATTACCTGAGTGCGTTTTCAGGAAGATTCCGAAATTGCAGATGGTATTACATCAACCTCTTCTTCTTTGGCGCCCATTGGCTCGCCATGAGCAACTCCTGTCTCAATCCTATCATCTACGGCGTATTCAATGTGAGTATTAGTTATTCTCTTCAACGCAATTCTATTTTCTTCAGGCCAAGTACAAACGTGAATTCGCGCGCATCTTTCGTTGTGTACGTTACGGGCGCTTTGAATCAGATGTAAGCTGGTCTTTTTGTCCTAGCCAAACTTTGAGTTGCAGGTGACCATCAAATTCGACACGGAGCTCGAGTCCCACGTCGACCATAACAGGAATGGAAATCTCAAAATGTGAGGGAAGCACCAGGAAAAAAAGAAGACTGTTTTTAAAGATGCCCAGACCGCTCATGGACGAGTGCCGGGAACTCTCCGATGGACGAATTGGCGACACCCGTTCCGTTCTATTCCGAAACGAACACTCAGGTGAACTACAAGGTACTCCTCCATCTTCATACTCACTCTTGTCATTATTGTAAATGTTCACTCAGAAAGGCATGAGCACGATGCATGATGATGGGAAAACACTATAGGATAACCAGATCAAATAAACGTTTAATCATTTCAGTCCATCAACGGGCATGCCGTCATAACGCCGACGATTTCATGCAGACCGGAGATGTTATGAAGGCATATTCTTACAATTAGTTGTCTTGTTCCAGACGCCTTGAATGAATGGCAGCTTGAGTCTTAAAACACAGCGAACTATTTGAATCGCGTTGGTCTGAAAAATCATCTCCTTCGTAATAGGCGATGAAATTCTCTGAATGTTTTAGGACTCAAACTGCCGCTGCCATGTGATTCTTTTCGGTTCAATAACTACTCGAATGTACAGGTTCCGAATCAATTGCTCCCTCACTAGGTGCTCCCATTGATCTCATCAGCTCGCATTTGAACTTCTATCACATCCGTGCTCATGAATTACTGGCTGGAGTCCATCTGTGCTTGTGCCTATCTGATGATTCGATAAAACATGATTTCGGCTTTTCCAATCTATAGATAGGGTATTGCGGACATTTGCTCAAATTCGTGAACTCGGTGAATCCTAACAACAACGGTAGCCAAAGGGTCTTCGTTTTGCCTAACACCTCTCCTACGCGCTTTGACACCGCAATTAATTTTTGAATGTCTGGAAACCAGTTGACAGTCAGCCTGATCATTCGTCTGTCGCGTCGTCCGTCGGGAGCAGTCCCTCCTCTTCCGATGCTTCGCCCATCCCTCTCCACTCTTCGTCGGTTGGCCGGCCGCCTTTCCAGTACCACGCCGACTCGCGGTCCCCCCAGTGTAAGCCGTAGACTTTCGCGTGGATTTCCTACCGCAATTTATAGAAAGCAGTCGGCCTGATTGGCTCGGATCGCATCTACACCAAGGACTTCTCCGAGGAATACGCCAAGAAATATGCACACCTTTCCAAGCAGTACTCCATCAAGAGGGTGCGGCACTGTAAACGACAACTGAGCTTCTTACGGTAATTCAGGTGACCATGGAAGATTTTCCCGTCGTCATGGATCTCGCTAAAGATTTCTACGCCACGGAGTCGTTGGTCCGGACGCTGGGACTGAAGATGGAGGACATCAAGACGCTGCTCGAATACATTTTCGCCCTGCAGCTTATGGACACTACGGGATACACTGCCATCCTCATACACAGGGTACGGTATCCTAGATGTCGCTTGTAAGCTCACTCTGTCGAAATTCACGGAGCCCTGGACCTGCAACGTGATAACGCATGTCCATTGGAGAAAGAAGGAAAATCTTTTCTCTGGAGACATCTGCGTGAAATACGAAATTAGACGCTCATATGAATGACTTTCGTAACCCTTGCAGGAATCCAGGAAGCCCATCGGTTTCCGCGGCGGAGCCTACGCATACAGGAACGCGGCCGACTACCCAATTCAGCTGCACGAATCAAAATTCAACCAAGCCGAACGCAACCTGTGTGAGTTTTTAGGCAATTTATGCAATTAAAACAAATTATGTCCTTTCAGGGCATCATTCCTCCACGCTGTCGGACTTCTTCTGGAAAGTGTTCCCAACGCTGAACAAGTGCTACAAACTCGAAAAGATGTGGATCGCCCGCCACGCTCGTGTCCCGGGACTCGCGCAGCTGTGGGTCGAATACGAAAAGGACCCGGAAGTCTACATCAAGGTATGTTTAGTTAGTACTGATGCGGAGGCGACACGCGAACGACTCCGCGATAGACAGCGTAATGAATGTTTTGAAGCTTGATGAATGATTCATAACCTTGTTTATCGCGGAGTAGAGCGTCTCCTCCGCATCACTTTGAATACCGGAAAATATGGCTTCTAAAGTTCCTTGCCAATGTCCTTCGCTGAGGAATCATGTTAGTTCGCAACTTTGGTGACGATTATGCAGGATGGCGTTCACTACTGGATGTCCATGTGCACCGCGCATCAGACGAAGGCTATAAGCAGACGAGTAAGCGGCAATTCATGCTTATTGAATCGTTTGATTGTAAGACGGGATGCGCGACTATCCTGACTGGTCCGCCCTTCGCCACCAACGTCTACGGACAGCAAGTCTTTCCTTTTCAAACCCACTCTTGAGTCCGGAATTGTTTTGAGGTGCCTCTGCTACAAGGCCCGATCGAGATCGTGGTCAAGGACATCTCGCGGGGAGTCCCCCCCATGAACGTGGCGCCGCACTGGAAGAAGATGGGACTGCCGACGTGGGACGAGTGAGAGAAGGAAGAATGGCCGCATGCGGCAACTAGTCACAGCTAATACTCGCAACGATAAAGGCATCCGCTATTTCGGTGGTTTCCCATCTTCGCAGAAACAGTGAAGTCTCATAAAAGTGCAATGAGGACGATGCACTTATCACAACTTTCAGATAAAGTCGTAGATTAGAGCATAAATTTGCGAAATTAGAGTCACTACGACGTATTTTCAGAGGAGTAACATCGTGTCCTCCGCATTGTTGTTTCCGCAAGGAATTCCTTCCGCGTGACGGCGCTGCCCTGGCGGAAGGAAGCCGTTGGGGTACACCATAACATTCTCCATCGGCAAGAGTCATCGCCGGAGAGGGCGTGTGCCTCTCGGGTTTTCCATTATTCAGAAGGTCAAGAGATTGCTGTGACATGTCCCGAAGCGTGATGGAGGTATTCCTTGTCCTCAATGTAGTTTTCGAATTACTTGTTGTTGACCGTGAGGGTGGCAGTCCATTATCTCCATTAGCCCCGTGCCATTTGTGGAGTAGTGTTTCCGGTCTTCCCTCTTTAGATGCACGCACAATTTCCATCTCGTACATGCCCCGATAAATGCAATTGTGTGTGTCCAACGATGCGCCTCCCTTGCTGCATTAATGAATGCGGGCTGTGCTACTGACACGAAGACTTCGCTGAGGACTCGCTCCACTCACATCTTTCTTTCCGGTCACTGACCCCAAATGAGGAGTGAGCAACTAGCCGAGTTTCTCGGAAAGAGAGTATCCTATCTTGCTATCCATGCGCATGGGAGAAGAGGGCAGAACGGATCCGAAAGAGGACCACTAGTGGAATTTGAATAGACTCCAGTCTCGGCGCCAGGAAGATAAAGTTCTCATCCTCCGTGAAGTCTGGGTCGTATTCAATTACCAGTGAGTGCGAGCACAGCTCACATACTCACGCTTGTTGTGCAGTGCGGAAGGCACATACCTTCACGGGGAATTACATTATTCATAAGTACCCTTTGTGCAGTGTTGCCAACGACGAGAATACTCCACGGACTTATTCATGCCTTGTTATCCTGGCCATTCGGACATTCCTCATAGAGAAACGTGACTTCGTGTTTGCTTTGATTCAGAAGACGCATGCGCGCATTACTTGTAATGAAGATTGGGGGCAGAGGCGGAGTCATGGAGAGGACGAGTCCTCTTATGGACTGCTGCCTCCTCTCCTTTCCCGCTCTCTCATAGCGAGAGAAGTATTATTCAGAGAGAATATCGCCAGCGCGAGCTTCTCCCTTGGCACCCGTCGGTGTCAGATTCAGCTTCCCTTTGTAAAGGCCTCTCCTTCACTCGCTTGCACTGCACCCCCAGTGCAAGTCCAAAGTTCGCAGGAGGACTCGCTCTCATGGAGCCGCAAAATTTGATTGCTATCTAAATTGCATCGAATGTGTCTTCTTCCTTACGTGGAAAGGATTCCCACTGCTCACTCCCTTCATGGTCTCGCAGGTTTAATGTTCGAGATTTTGCAAGTTGATCCTGCCATGACTGCTACCGTCAGCCCTAATAGCTTCTGGAACAGCTTTTATGAATCACCAAAACCGAGTCCGTCTGGTTTTATATCCTCGCAGCCATTCTCCACAGGAATCATCGAAGTTTCGGTTCCACGAGAGTCTCCGTCATCGGGATCTCCGTGCGAAGGAGATCTTCTAACTATCCAATTTCGCTTCACTTCTTCTCCTTGACGCATTCTCACCGTCCGGGAGCTTCGTGCAAATCGGCCTCGAGTCCTCCATAGGGGCCTTTGGACTCGACAGACGGGTCCATAAATAGACAACTCACGTGTCCACATAATAGCTCTCCGTGCCGGACGAGTTCACTCTCCCTTCTGACATAAGACAAACATTCGTTTTCGGACAGCCTCTTCTCCATGTCCAGGTTCCGGGTCTCGTTTGATCACAAGGGATGCTTTCCGGGTAGCTCAAGTTGCAGCCCATCTTATTCATCGCTGCCCTTATGTCAGAAGAGTAATTACTTGCGCCTGGTCATATTTCATGCTCCATCTTCCGCCCCCTCTTCCTATCCTCATCTATTGGGACTCGAATGCGTGACTTGTCGACAGTTGCCCCTTCGTCGAACGGGGATGGTGACCTTCCAGAACCTCAGGATGTCGTTCCACTACACTCTCTGGGAGAGGAACATAACGGTCGGTGCCTTTCTCCTGGATGCTCCGGCGTGCGGCGATTGGAGGTTGGTCCTTCCACGAAGAAGAATGAAGTGCGACTTTCAGATACTTCGTCGTGGTCCTTCTGCATGCGATCGAAGCCACGATGATCGCTGTCTACGCTCTCATACTGCCCGCAATGTACTGCTCGGCCAGCAAGGTGAGCATCTATTGTAGATAGGCCAGTGCGTTCGAATTCCCACTCCCGAATAAGACCATTGACAGACTGCACGAGCTTTTGATCTGCCTCCTCAAGCTCCGTTTTATGACCCGTGTGATTCAAGCGATAATGAAAAGGAGGTAGAAGAGTAAAAATCAAGGGTGCACTAGTGCGTCATTGGTCTTTGTGTCTGGGCGTGAGAATTAGAACGCCTAGAGTTCCCGACAATATCTGTTGATCGAAGACCTGACAATTCAGTGCAATTCCCTGCACCCCAACCTCATTCGCATTGCAATCACGTATCTCTTGAACACTGCAATCTACGTCATCGCGCGACTCGTTGGCATGGCCTACCAGATAGGGATCTTCACATTGAAAGGTTGGAATTGGACTCGGCAATACCCCCGAGTTCTCCCGATTCCAGAGGACCTGTCGTATGACTGGCCCTTCGTGCTCGCATCGTCCTTCCGCGTTATGCAACTCATGGGATCGCACGCCATCCTCGTGTCCATGGTTAGGGATTCAGACTGAATCACGAGAAAGAAACTCCTCTTGGAGATCCTGGAGCGCGCCTACGCATCGTACAAGGTGGCCACGTACGAAATGATGGCCAAAACGAAGATCTCCGTTATATTGGCACCGTCCTTCCATGGGAAATGAAGACAGACTTCCCTTTCAGATAATCTTCAGTGTGACGGAATCGGTAGTACTTCAACTCCTGACGTTGTTTGGTATGTTTCAGTGGACGATAATAGCACCTCTCAGACAGTGCATTACTGCTTCCTGGCTAATCTTCTTGTTTCACAGAAAACAATTATTTGAATTGAGCTTTTTGTCTGCAGTGCACTTTTCATGAATGGCACGCACTAGCAAATATCTCAGTTTCGAAAATTGGGGGTTATTACTATCAAGGATAATTTCAGAAGTCTTCACGATGAAACAGTGTTCGCTCATTATCATCGGACAGTTTTTCATTGCCGTTACGGTAACTATTACAATTCTGTTCATAGGACTTATTGTTAGAGGAAGAAGCAGAAAATTGTGGCTTGTGTTAATGTGCCGCATTAGAGAATCATGTGTTCTAATGTGTTTTCGCATTAAGGAAAACACATTAAAGATTGGTGGTCAAGAATAGCCAATCTAATTACAGATGTTTGCTTCGCTGTGGCGCTACAACATGCGCCAACAGAAGGCCCTCGAACAGGGCATCCGATACACGCTCACATACAAGTACCAGATCCTCGAGAACTTCCGGGCATTCAAGGTAAGCCACATTTCTGACAAGTTAGGGTAACTTCGTCAATATTGATAGAACCTAACATCACAGACAGGTCTCGGCAGCTGATCCAGGAGTGCAAGTACACATATTCTATAATAGGCTGTGTATTTCATTATCAGGAACCTATGACTGACAGCTAAAAGCATGAGAAAATTCAAGCTGGATTTGACTTCTAGAATACAAAAATTGTGTTACAGTTCATGCGAACATGCTGCCTGTGCGGCATCGCAGCCGTATGCACCCGTCTTCCCGTGGAGATTTTCCTTCGGGTCAGTACCATTCATCAGGGCACCTGCTATTTGCACGCGGTTGGACACAACGCCACTTCCTTTAGAGTGTCGCACATGCACAATAGCACCACGTGGGGAACCTGATAAACAACGACACGTATTCCAACACTGCAGCATTCTTTAAACTAGTTTTGAGCAAGCCATCAGAGATGCTGCAAAGAAAGATATTCCTTTTGCAGATCTATACTGATGATGCCACGACGGTAATGCTGCGCGGCTTCCATGACATTAGTGTGGCACTGTAAGGAACGGTCCGAGAAGGCATTGTATAAGGTCCTTTGAAGAGGAACGATAACGTCGCCAGTCGCCGGGATGCTCGCCCTCCCCGAGTGGCGCAGTCTTTTCTTCGCCCAGATGGGACTCGTCCGAAAGGCCGAGAAGTATGGATCGAGGTCACAAGATCCATCAAGGGCGAAGATAAAACCAGAATTTACAGGATGAGGCATCGCATGGAGGCACGTATTCTGAACCCGGAGACAGAGACCAAAGCATACTTTGACCAGCTCCGTCAGCAATGGTCCTAGGCATCTTTTCATGCTGTGAATTAATTAAAAATGTATACAGAGATCTAATTTCCCGATGTTTTACCTCGAGCAATAAAACTGGTTGCACGGCTATAATGAGCTCGTCCTCACATGGTTGTCCCGTGCCTTTATGTAGTCTTGGTATATTGGCCGGGCGCTTGATGGTTCGACAGCCTGCGCGAAAAAAGACGCCCCGAATATGACACAAATGGGGTGATGAGAAAAGCGTCTGGAAATGTCTAGAGATAAGAGCGGAGGAACCAGTGGGACTGCACCACTGCCATTGTCTATTGAAAGTATTCCTGTGGCTACAATGTAGCTTGTCGAACTCAAAAGGCAATCTCCTTGAGAGTAAACACGATGAACCAGCAACATAATCTTATAGAAACTGTTCATTCAGTGTAACCTTATAGAAATGTAACTCTGACCTAGTCTTGAAAGGCCACCATCCGGAAGCACAGCTATCATAACGCCGTTCAAGTGACGTCCAATACGTAATACCATTGCAGAAGTGTAAACTCGATTTGTCCCTCGTGGTGTGCGTCCTATGCGACTTCGACAACAAGGTGTAAACTGACAATGAGTTTTATTTGTTTACGTTCTCAATGAGAACGGGCATTTAGAGACTACGGTCGATGAATAGTTCCTAGTTGGTCTGATCTTTTCGCCATCACTCTTACGTGCCGGGGAGGCGAAGGGAACAATGATCTATCTTGTGAGGAGGGCAGAATACATCCCCTTGGCACGTCTCGATTTCTTTGTCATTTTTTTGCTGATTACGGGTCGTCCTGTCAGCATCGGAGCTCTGAATAGCCCGAACCATCAATCTGCGTCTCCTCCGCGCACACCCATTGCGTTAGTCAGATTGTTGCCGACCACACATGGATTGGGACGTCGAAGAGGCGCAGGCGAAGAGATAAATGTCAAGTTGAGCAAAGCCAATCTCTTGCTTTTTTAACCCTACGCCGCTGATAAGGTGCGATATAAATGACGGGTGCGGCCACGTCAAGAACACGATCATTTCTACCGAAATATCATTATTGTCTCAGAGTCATTCTATTGTCCTGTTCTAATGATCCTACAGTATCCTCTTCCAGTGAAGCCATGGGTACAGCGGAGCGCAGTCCGCCAGCGGGCGGTATCTACAACACCTTCGTCGGCATCTTCATTCTCCCCTTCATCAATCGGTATCCAAAGAAAACACTCAGTCCAATCTACAATCATTTTAGGTTCCTTTCATCCATTGTGGATGGATCCTCGATGAAGCTCGCCGTCGAGATCGTCCCGAGCCGCAGGAAACTTGGCTTTGGTGCGCTGAAGAATGGAGGGAAGGCGAGGTACATAAGTAGACACATGACTCGATTCACGCAAGTCGAATGCAGCGATGACGACGTCGTTACGCTCTACATTGAACACCCCATCAACTTCTGCTGGCTGCTCCTTCTCGATCAAAAGGTTTCGCTTTGATCCTCGTTCATTTTCCTCAGCATTTCAGATTGGCTTGGGCGAGGCGTACATGGCGGGTGACTGGCATGCCAAGCCGGGAATCAAAGCCTTCCTCATGCTCCTGATCAAGGCTAAGAGTCAGTGATCCATTACATGCCCAGATAGATCTTGAATGTTCAGAGGAGAAGGCGAAGCTGCGCGGTCCCTCGGCAAGGAAGCACACGGAGCCATCGGCCATTGGGGCAATCTTCGCGGGTATCGGTACCGTCTTCCTGCAGCTTCTCCGCTACCTCGTCTCCATCTACAACTATGTCATCCACCGTATCAAAGACAACACGCTCGTTGGGTATGTAACATCATCCCTACAGCTATCTTTATACCAACGCATCATAACGTCATCGTCCATCTATCTGTAGACCAATATAATTTCCAGATCCGCACAGAACATGAAAGACCATTACGGACTGGGCAACGACATGTTCAAGCTCTTCCTCGACGACACCCTGACGTATTCGTCGGCCATCTTCGATGGTTGTTGTTTACCCTGAGACTAGAGATCGATCAGTGGTACCTTTAGATAACAACCTCTACGCCCCCCTACCCGATCCTATCACGCAGAAGGAGGAGTACGACAGGCACGCCGAGTTCCAGAACGTCAAGATCGATTCGCTCCTCGAGCTTCTCACCCTCTCCGATAAGGACCATGTCCTGGAGATTGGTTGTGGATGGGGAGCTATGGGCGTGCGAGCGGCGCAGAGGTTTTGTGGCCGAATCTGATCTAGCGAAAATTCAATCGCAGGTTCGGCTGCAAATGGACAGGCCTGAACGTGTGCTCCGAGCAGCTGGAGATTGCTCGACAGCGCATTCGAGATGGCGGTGTGGAACATCTCGTCGAGTTCAAGCTGTGCGACTACCGCTTGGACAAGGGCACCTACTCTCGCGTCGTCTCCGTCGAGATGATCGAGCACGTCGGAGAGAAGTTCCTCGGAGAATATTTCCAGGTACCGTCTTTGTTATTCCTGACTGATTGTCATTCTTCGTTCAGGTAATCCAGGATCGCCTGACTCCCGGTGGCCGCGGCGTCGTTCAGTCGATCATCTGTCCCGACGCATACTACAACAGCTACAAGAACTCTTCGGACTTCATCAAGAAGCACATCTTCCCCGGAGGCCATCTTCCGAGCATCGGCGCCATGCGGAACGCCCTGCCCCTCGACAGAAAGAACAATCCCATAATGCACATGGAAATTGGAAGGCATCTTGCTCACCACTACTCCCGCACCTTGGACCATTGGCTGGCGTGAGTTCGATAGGAGAAAAGGCAAAGATGGTACTGTTTAGCGGTTGGGATGCGCATGAGAAGGAGGCCTTGTCCATTGGATACTCTCGCACATTCCATCGCAAGTGGCAATTCTACTTCGGTTAGAGACCCCTTTGGATCAAGGGCAACTGCACTTCAGGCCTCTGCTCGGCTCTCTTCTTCAGCGACCACATTGATGTCATCCAGTTCACGTTGGACAAGCCACTCTCTGCCCATTGATCTTCAGTTCCATCATTCGTATCAACTCTCGTTCGGTGCCATAGATGAGTATGCAATCAAGAGAAACTCCGTCTCGTGGTGCTATTTAGTGCTCTGTTTGATCAATATCAATAAAGACGACCTCCATTCTTACCTTGCCAAAGAAACGTCCTCGAGACGAACATTGAGTTCGGGGAGAGATAAGCATCGCGGGCGGGCGCGCGCCCGCCCCCCGCCGCCGCCCC
>JACMIG010003083.1:0-13162 GCA_014805385.1 Levipalatum texanum | reverse complement strand
GGGACCACCTCCGGGACGAGCCCAGCGACCTCTACGTAGTCTGGGACCACCTCCGGGACGAGCTCCGTAACGACCTCCATTATCATGTCGGCGATGTCTAAGGACCTCTATAATTTCTAAGGACCCTCATACTTTCTAAGGACGCTTCTAATTGATAGGACCCTTATAATTTCTAAGGACCTTTATAATTTCTAAGGACCCTTATAATGTCTAAGGACTCTTATAGGCGAATAGAGCCAAAAATTCAGCCCCATTTTTGACTGGCTCAGTGTTCTAAGGCGGGGGTACCAGCCGAGAGGAAAGTGGGTGGCAGGTTCGATCCCAGCCGGGGACCGAACTTTTGCGAAGCTTTTCTGAGACTGATATCCTCTTGTACATGGCTCTCCTTGACCTCGAACAGGTTTTGTAACAGTTCCGCGTGTAATATGATCGGAAAAGTCGGATGCTATCGTTCTCACTTATGTACACTCTGCGGGCTCGTGTTTGACAATATTTCTGACAAGTTTAAATAGGTCAGCCGGCCCAGTTCCGCAAAATCTGCTTCTGCGGATCTCCGGAATGAGTAAAATGGACAAAATCGGGGGTAAACGACCATTTTGGCTACCGTACTCCCAGGGAAGCCTATCTACATATGCTATGGTAGGACCATTTTGACCCTAACAATATTTCTGACAAGTTTCAATAGGTCAGCCGGCCCAGTTCTGCAAAATCTGCTTCTGCGGATCTCCGGAATGAGTAAAATGGCCAAAATCGAAGGGGTAAACGGCCATTTTCGCTACCGTATGCCTGAAATACACCTTATGGACCCCCAAACTGTGGACAGGATTTTTCGCCACAAAATTCTGACCAGGATCCATGCTTTCATGAGGTCATTTTCGTTCTTATTTTAGCAAACGTTTTTTGGCACGCCGTTTGTATGGGCGCGAGAACACCGTGGAGGCACTAAAGAATCCAATCAATCCACCCGTTTATTAATGGAAAATTTGGTCAGTACTCTTAAACGGATGAACCTTCTGTGGCTCTTTTTGTAGACGCAGCCGTTGTAATAAACGACTGCCAAATATTCGTTGACGACCTTGCTGCAATGTAAATGATTTCCAAAGAGAGGAATTCTCTGGAAACGTTTTAGTTCTTCTTCTGCCCTGCACAACGAAATATTGCGCACCGAATCACGGCGGATACCCACGGTAGCATGGGAAAATTACGCTCTTGATCTACTGTGGACTAGATTTTCCAGAACTGGTCAGAATCTGTCAGCCAAATACATAGGTATTCAAACTACATAGGAATGCTAAAATTGGCGCATTTTTCCAAGTATTCGTACGAGTGCGCCGAGGTTTCGTGCCTAGCAAAACATAAAATATACCTGAAGGTGGTTGGTTGCGGCATTGAAGACGTGCAGCGAATCTGGAGGCTGGGGCAGATTGCCGTTCATGGCGCAGCTTCCGACGGATCTGAAGTAAAGATGCGATTTCGAAGGTGGAATGAACAAGTTCAAATGACTGTCTTAGTACACTGAAAGTTGTTTGAATGACCTCTTCTTGCGTTGTAAAGGCGTTAATATAAAATGTGTTTGTTGAATGGAATATGCCAATCCAGTGGTTCATTGATTCTAATTGTAGGGTAAGAGCAAGCACCCTTATTTACTTCGTGGATGGATACAGATTTGCATCCATTCTTGGTCCCGCACTATCTCTTCTCTTTTATAAAAATAGGAAATATTCCAGGGTTTGAAGTGTTTTGCACTTACGACGACGGTGACTGCTGCTGACTCTTGGTGACTGGCGACGGTCCTCCGTCGAGGGAAGAGGAGACTGGGGTGAGGGAGGCCACGTCCACGCTGCCGCCAGTGACCTCGAGAGGCTGAAGATTCGGAGATGAGCTATGGATGGATCTTGCTAATGATGAACTGTGAAAAGTTTCTCTAGCTCCGCGTTCCAGGTCGCTCAACGTGACATGGAGCGAGGATTGTAGCTCAAGAGTATGCGCAGTCCGTTTCGAAGAAATAAAATATATTCCTGTCACCTCGAGAGCCGTCAATGCAGGATTGAGCAGCGCAGGAAGACACTCGTCGAAGGCCAGTGGGGACTGCGGCTTCTCTATGAGCCCCGAAGCCGCATCCACTTCCATTTCTGCAATAAACAACCCTGTATGTCGTATTTTTACTTATACGCCACATGCCGTTTCAGATGGTAGAGGGTACCTGTTGAGCCCGTGCGAACTTGATGTTGCTCCTGCACTGTCAGAAAGTCGGACTCGTGCGGCACGAAGACATTGCCGACAGGCACAGGCTGAAGGAGATTCCATTTCATATTATATCGCGTTTGTTTATCAAAAGATTCCGGTAATAATCGCACGCATAGAAGAGTACCTGGATCTTGCCCGTGACGCTGTCATACATGTAATACCGAGGCTGTTGCTTATCGCTCATGGTGTTCCAGACGAATCTGAAGAGGGAGGCCCAAACTAGAAATGCAAATGGGGAATGAAGGAAGGACGGCCTAAGATTCCCGAGCTAGATTGTACAATGGATGAGCGGCACAAGTACGTTTACAAAAAGTGCGGGTGTTCCTCCCACGGCGAGGGATGGGCAATTGTGAGAGAGTAGGGGGTGGCAAAGGAGAGAGCTCCTTCCCTCAACCTCCTCCTTGGTAGAGGGAGACAGAGGGGGTGTGAAGGAGAGAAGGAACGAGGGGGACGAGACGGGGTCAGGAGGAGCTGAAGGAAGAAGGAGAGAAATAGTAAGGAGAAGATAAGTTTGTTTTGTATGCAACATTAGTAGAATGTGCGGCTCCAATTCCATGTGGTGGTTCTTTCAAATTATCATGTGCGTGTGTCGTTGTCACCGCGGAAGTCGTCGACGTATTCAGAATGCATTCACATTATATTTCTCAGGTCTCCGATGATAATGAATGCGATGATGTCGTCGATGACCGTCGTCGGATGATCGAATTGTGATGATTCCGACCTCGTCGGCTACGATAACATCCACGACCACCTCAACGAACGTCATCGATCACGCAGATAGGGTTCATCTGTATAATCTCTGTCGAATTACTGGTAAATTTTATATTTTCGATTGTTTTGTGTTGTATGAATGTTTTATTAGTGTGGTGAAAGTAATCGGTGGAAGAGAGTTGATGAAGTTAGACTTCGTTCTGCTGCAAAAAATATATTTGGTTGAAAAAGCATGGTTTATTATACAAACCGGTCTGCACTCGCAACGAACGGAGGAAAGACCGAGGGGATGCCCGTTATGCGGATTGATCTCGAAGCGCTGCAGAAACCATACTTTTGAAGAAATAGTTCCAGCACATAAATACAATTGGAGGTTCTATGCAAAAGAGGAAAACTGAAAAACGCGAATTTGCATCTCTCTGGCTGACTTTAATGGGATATGCTAACAGCTTAGAGCTTTAACAGGGCCATGCAACTTTCAAACCATAGCTCCGTAGTAGTATTCGTCTAGCTTCGAGGGACATCCAATGGAACGCATTTCATCTCTTTTAATATATCGGTTCACATGCATGATGAATCCCGCCTCGCATCCCTTGCGGATAATAATAACTTTAATCTGCAAATTTCCATCATCAAATCTTCTTCAAGCTAACTGATAACTTGCCTTGTCATTCCAATCCCTAAAGAGATGTTCTCGCAGAACGAAACTGAATTCAACACCATTTCCCCTTCTCACCGCGAAATAGTCGTCTTTATAAGTCAATTGCATTGGATGATCTGCATTGAGTACTTTGTCAATATCGCCCAAATCACTTGCTTATGGAACAATCGTCGTTCATGCACACCATTCCACACATATCGTCCGTCTGCAAAAAAGTCTTGGTCGAATGTAGCATTTGCAAACTTCGATGTATTGTCAAATATTGAGGTGGTGTATGTACAAGCTGTCCATGCCGCGTTCCGTTTGCACCTGCTCTCTCTCCACTGTTCTCTCGTTTCTCTAACCGCCAGACACCACCACAATACAAATTCATTAAGGCAGGCATTTTGACAAGAATTTCCTCCCATTCCTTCTCTAAAATAGACTTACGAAGTCTCCGTATGCCTTAATTGTGGGCTCAAGTTCTTGCGACTCGTCTCGTTGTGTCCAGTATGGAGAATCCGGGGCGCCGACGCACAGAACTTCGTTGCTGCGCGGTTTCTACCTTTTAATCAAACATAAAAATCAGGCACCTCGATTCGGCGGGAAACACGCGCCAGTCACCGAAGCTCAGGCAGCTCGATTTCGAGTTGCATGCTGCATCGGCCCTGGAAAGCGTGAGCGTTTCAAAGACGGAATATTTATTCTGACTTTCAGGTGGCATAGCCATTTGCTTGCAAAGCTTATCGAGATTCATCTCGTTTGTAAAACTTCCGCCAATCACAACTCGGGGATATTTTGTAAGATCTTTATTGCAGATTTCTGAAAATAATAGTTTTTGCATATTTCAAAAGCAGCAAGTTTTCGGTTAAATAAAACCCACTTCCAATGTCGTGAGGACGCTGCCAATTTAAGTAGTCCACCTTCTCTTTGGGATCAGACGATACAATGTGCCTGTTATTTTAATTGTAGAAAGTGTTTTTAGGTATTTTAATTGTAGAAAGTGTTTTATGCGAACCAATTTGAGTCGGGATGAGGGATGTTGCTTCTCTGTGCGATCCATGCGAATGCATCCGGCTTTACCAAATCTAAAACAAAATGGAGATCTTTAATCAAATCTTTAAAAACATGACATCAAAATTTTAAAGAAGGAGTAAGATTAAAATTGAGGCAAAAGTGCAGTTTGGCCTGCGTCTGGCCTGTACTTCCATAATGACAGCATCAAGGAGGATGGCCTCCTTCTTGAATGGAACTTCGCCGTACATGCAATGGCGGAATTCAAGTCGCTGTCGTGGATGCTGGGTAGCCGCATGTTTTTCGATTTGCAGGTTTTCACAGCCTTCAAATTCCGCTGTTTTCAACCGAATATTTTAAGGGATTTACCTCCTGAAAGGTCGCATCTCCACTCTATTTTGCGATATTAAGATGATATACTCACGTTTAGTTTCATACGTCTCAGAATTGCAGCAACATTAGTTTTTGCTAATCGTGCTCCCAATCCGATTTCTTTCCCGTATTCTTCCGACGATTTTGCCTGGAAAGAAATCTTTCTTTCCGATTCGAAAGAATTTCAACCTTGCCAGTAACAACTATGATGCATTTTTCGTTGCTGAAAACGGTCCGGAACGGTTTGTTTTCGCATTTTATGAGAAGAAGATTGCCTGAAGAAATAGATCATTTTCCATTCTGGCTAAAGCTGCAGCACCATATGCAGCGCAACCAAACCGAAGGAAACCTATGCGTCCGGAATCCACGCCGTTTCTACCACAAGGTTCTTGCATGAAGCATCGTCAGATGAACATTTACAAGCCTCCTACTGAAAACTAGCAAAGCGGTAGTCTGTCAATCTCCATCGAAGAGCATCAACAATAATAAAAGCGCGTACTTATCTATGGAGTTTTTCATGAACAGGATGTGAGGTACATACGCTACTATCTCTGTCAAGATATGTATATTAAAGAAAAAAGTGCGCTCTAGTAGACGCGATTGGAAAAAAATTGCAAATTTTGTATTGTATAGCGAACTACTTGTGCTGTGCACTCTCAGGTGCGATGGTCGACACCGGTCAGGTACCCGCGAGTAGCTTGCAAGAAGGGCCCATAGGGTGGAATGGGAAGTCCCAATGGTGGGGAGCGTGCCGAGCATAGGACTTTCCCAAGAGTTGAATACGAGCAGTTGGTAGTCCCGCCGTAATGCTGATTCGTTCTGGGAGGGGTCGCTCGAGATGGCCAGTCAGGTTTCCTCTATTATTTCCTTTCACTATTCTTTCGCTTATGCGACATTTCCGTTCTACTAGCTACTCTTTTTTCTATCGCCACATTTTGCTTATTCAAATATAAATTGACCGTCGAAATATGATTCATGTCAGATTCAATTCCATCAACCGAATCCCAACTCCGACTCGCTCAGGAAAAGCGAACGAAGAACCCAAGGGAGAGACACTGAACGCCGAGCCTCGAGGAGTCCATCAGACCAGCCATTCCGGATTCTACTCATACTACCAAATGAAGCAGGGCCACGATTCTTTTTGCCACCAGGAATGTGATGTACACCCTCATAGTGAATTCCCATCTTTTCCCCGATTCACCACAATTTCCCCGTACGGAGATGTTGTTGTTCGGAATGTGTCATCCTCCGATACTTAAGGAAGAGGAAGGAATGAATACACGGTTCAAACGGTCGTTCGCTGTGTTCACACTACCTATCCGGCTGTTGACAGGCACTCGCCTTGCCGCCGCTTTGCTTCTCCCTCAATTCCTCTGATGAAAATCTGCGATGAGATGGATGAGCGACGATGAGCATCTTGTATCCAAGGGAGCGAGTGGGGAAAGATGTCATCGCGTATCTGAAGAAATATTGTGGCTGTTCTCCTCTCCTAGTTATTTCTGGAAGTTGTTACAACTGCTCAAACCACAATCGCAAAGGCCAATGCACTTTCTGATGGTTATTATCGGTCCTGCAGCGCTATGTCCATTCATGCGCGCTCCATGGCATCTGCAAATCGCGGGGTTGCCACAGCAGATATTTGGCATGGAAGAAACTTATCGTTTACACAGGATTGCCGTCCGTCTTTGCCGTGAATATTTAACTATCTTTTGACTTAGGATGCATTATTGACGGCAAGATTACATCTGTCGAGCAGCCACTGATTGACTTACAATTACGTAACGTTATTGTTATTCCTACAGCTGAGGTTCCTTTTGTTCCATTGCTAGGGAAACTATTACCCCCAGTCGTTCGGTGATTACGTAACATTCCGCTCCCCTTTTGCTTGTCTTTGTTATCGGGATAGTAATAACATCATCGAGTGGGGGTGTTCCTTTCTTGTTTTTACGCTCTGCATTCTCGTCATTGCAGCGACAAAGGAGCGCGTGCTATTGATAGCACTGGGGGAGGTTGGGGTCTCATTCAGATGCTGTCAAATATCCAATCTGTTGAATATTGTTGTGCTTGCGTTTGCTTGATTGCACTATCAGAGCATTTTTCTCGGGGGGAAAAATCTTTTAAACTTCTATAGTGATTCATTCGTTCATTGTAGTCAAACGACCCTCACCGCGGTGAACTTTTCATTTGATAGTATGTTGTGTCTTCTTTGCTTTAATTGAGCAGAAAGAGATTGATTATCGGGAACGATCGGTTTTAATCTTCGCAGCCGGCGCGGAAAGCTGTTTATTCGTACGCTCCAAACTGCCCGCACACTCTCCGATGTTTCTTATGAGAGTATGTGAGCTGGAAATGGAGTAAGACAGAGTAAATAGAAGTAAGTAGAAAGTAAGATTTCTTAGATGTAAGTGAACCTATTCAAAAGAAGTGCAGGATGCCTCAACAAGAATGCGACTTGCGTGTCCTCCACCACGTTCGCGTCCCGATCTAATTTGCGTTTATATTGAGACCCCTTTCCTGTCCCCTTCTCCTCTACTCTCATTTCAACGGCCGCTTCCCAATTTAGGCTAGGAGGGGAGAACATTTTTGCGGTCTGCACCCGCCGTAAAAGGTCCTTCGTCCTTCCTCTTCCCATCCACTCCCAGCCTTTTGCGCCTCGATCTCATTAGGCGAAGAGGATTTCTCCGGGACTCTGATAGAGATGAACAAGCAGGGACGCAACACTCGACGTTCGCACGTTGAGGAAGGAGTGGGATGAACTCTTGGACGCGTCTTCCTTTTGCTAACTCTCTGGACATCCTGCTCTTAGATCTTAACAAAATTTCGTTCCTTACATTTGGTGATGTACTAGTTATAGCAAGTTTTCGGACGATCCGCTGACAATACTGCATAGCTGGTTTTAGTCGTTAATTGCATTCCGCCAATAATGTTTATTTTTGACCCACTAATTCGCAACACTAAACATTGCTTTAATGTTCTCGCGCTTGTTTATAATTGCACTGAGTCGTGCCTGTCGCCCCCTGTTTCTCTTTGTAAATGTCACTGCTCGCCGTCTGTCCATCCTGCCTCTCGTATCAGTCGTATCTTCAATTTCATCTTCAGTTTTCTCATGGTCTCTCCGCACTGTTTCTGACTGAAAGTCTTTCGGAGCGTCGTGCGAAAGTTCGCGAGCTGGCGTGTTCTAATTGTGCACATCGCTTCTTTGCATAGAATATCAGACGACTGGTGTGTATTCTCGTAATTGCATACATTTCTGTTGGGAACACTACAACAATGGTTTTTGAGCCTCTCCTCTGCGATACAAAACATTGTTCATACATTCCCGCGCTTGTTGATAATTGCATTGTGTCTCGCCTCGTGCTTTACTCAGTGAATAACGTTTCTGCAACCTTCCCCCTACTATCAGGGGTCGTATCGTCGATGGTTGGTGGTCCGATGGAATTCGTGGAATGCCGCCTGCCCTAGACGTGCATTCCCAATGCCCCTGGGGAGTGCGCTGAAAATTGCATATTGCTGCTCAGCCCTTCTGCCCATTATCTACATTGCCTTCAAGGCGCATGAACGTGAGTTTTAGCGAACGATCTGTATTAGACGAGAGGAGCTTAGTGATCAGACTGGTTCATGGCGTTGAGAGATAAACAGTATATTTTAGTAGACACTAATCGAAGGCACACATACGCGGTAGCTCGGCTGCTAGACTCACACGTGTATGAAGAATTACCAAGAACAATTAGCTCAAGCAAATTGCAGGGTCCGTATGCCGAGTAGAATTGCACGTCAAATTCTGGGAAGTGTTCCTGACGTTCCAAACTTGATTTCTCGCCCGGAGGTACGGGATTTAAACTGCAGAAGGATCCTGGAAGGAGATGTTGGGTGAGATCTTTAAAGTTTTACATGTGGGAAAAGAGGCAATTTCAGGTACATGTCGTCGGTTTCACGAAGAGTGCTTGTCGAGGATCGGAATCTCGACATGAGCTGTAGTGCAATTCGCTCCCGCGTCTTAGCCGCGCCTAATCCAGATGAAAACTTTCCACTAGCTTATGCCAGAGCCGTCTTCGAGGTATAGCCCTTCATAAAAAGAAATGCCGCAAGAATAAAGATCAGTTCCTTGTAGGGTTACGAACATCTCGAGGAACAACTCTCAATCAACTATTCTGCTGAAAACTGGTACTGCTACACGATTGATGTTAAAGTAAGTTTCATTTGAAGATCGAAACTTTTTGCGTTTTTCAGTCGACGCTAAGTTTCTGGAACAAATTCCTGAAACTCTCCAGCTGCATTCCGAATGTCGTGGTCAATCACTTTCTTTATGACATAGATTCTGCGGGTATGCATATTTTCTGTGTTTATTGTCTTTTATTATGGAAGTAATCAAGAAAAACTTCAGGTCACAACATGAATAGTGCTCATTATGACTGCTTGAAAAAGCTGCGCCACAAGCAGTGGAAGTATGTCATCCTCATGCAGGTCATTGATCTTCCACTCATTGTTCTATATTCATTCCAGAATCATGACATTCTTATCAAGACGCAGCAAGAAGTGAAGAAAATCATTCGGACGCTCGGTGGAGCCAATGATGTTGATATCCGCATGTGAGTCATAAAAGAAAATGTTTCGTACTATGTTCTTGACTAATGTATATTGAGCACAAATGTTGTTTGTTCAGAGCTGACCCCTTCGTTCTGGAACGCATACAAGGAGTCGAGACGAATCTCGGGAAGCTCGGCCTGTGTCCGAGGAATTTCGGACCACTAGAACTGGCCGCATGCCGAAATGCACACCTCTCTTGGCACAAGGGAGCCGTCCAAGGATCGCTGAGTCGAGAGACTGTCGACTACATTGTGGATAATATGAACATATCGGTCTTGGTTGACGGACTGCAGCGGAATGTGAGCTTGAGATTATGGGTTCGAAGTTTTTTTTAATGTTTTAGGCGTACGGCATCGACGAATTCCTCACGCAGACTCTTCTAACAACTGATGCACTAAAAGTATGTTTGTGTTTTGGAAACATTTTGTGGAATTAATCAAAGTGCATGTTTCTTATGCTCAACAATGTTCGCGGTATTTTCTTAGATCCCTGGACGCTTTCCTGCACGATGCATGAACACTACCAAGCTAGCATTCATTTCTCGGTAAGACATTCTGGCCTTTCCCAAGGGGAAATTAGATTACGATCGCAACGTTCGCTTCAGCAAAGTCGACTGGCAAAACTCCGAAGGCTCCGAGTGTACCAGCAATATATGGAGACACAAAGTGTGCATCTACAGCGTAGAAGATGTGGCTCGCCTTTCTGGAGCACGTGAAATCATGGCAAACAAGGTTTTTTCTAGATTCTTCCCAGTATGACTACTTATTTTAGATGATGCCCCAGTCCGACTACGGTGCCATTGCTTGTATTAAAGAGCTACTGTACAACCGCACTCACAGGTATTCCAACTCCTTGGGCAAATAAATTACTTCATTTTAGGTCACTAAACGATTATCCACTCAACATGACAGCTTACGAAACACTGCCAATGAGCATTCTCAGCAGGGAACGAAAGCGGAATCCGAACTATCTCGAAACGATGCCCTGCGAATGTTTGACAGGACAATAAAGTTTGTTCTTGTCTGGTGACGGATTGCTGAGAGGTTGACAAACCAGGAACAAAGCAGGCAAAGAGCTGCATTCAATCCCTCCAATCTTCATCCTTTTCCTCCTGATGCGATCTCTTTGCAAGGATGCTTAGGTATTATGTGAAAGCTCCTAACGCGTCTTACTATTAGTTAACGTTCCGACCTACAGAGTGAATCAGAAACATTTTTCGTCACTCAGACACTCAATCAGAAACTTTCCGAAGTTTTGGAGAGAATTTAACTAATTGTATATGTGCATGATTGTATTTTGGCATGTTCGTCAATCAGACCCCTCGCATCCGACACTCTCCTTTGAAGGGTGTCTGAATCGCGACACCATCTGATTCCGGAATACTACTGACACTATCGTCTCGCCGTCTGCCTTTGCCAACCGTCAGAATAATACTCTCCGCCGGGCAAGTTCAACTCCATCTATCGACTTATCGATCGGGGCAGGGGACTCAAAGTATGAGAAGTGCACCCAATAATGATCGCAGCGAATCGCGATATCGCAGTCTTTCGGCGCCAACGATACAAGGGGACTGTCTCACTGAATCCGAAACTGGCGCTGATCTGCGAAAACAATCCCTTGTTCCGAGCTCCCTCAATATGTTTCATTCTCGTACTCCGTATTCTTCGAACGCTCCGCTCCTTTACCTTTGTATTGATGTCTTATTTCAGAAGAGCGTTCCTACACAACGCACTAATGGAACTTTCGTATGAAAAATCAACCGACTCGTGAATTAGCGAAGAAACGGCGGCAGCACCGATCTCGGCCTCAAAACATATTGTCCATCTACCCTTCCACTTCGCGCGGATTCTACGAAAATACTAAGTTTCGTCGAGGGGAAATCAAGGACTGCTTCGTGATCAAGGCCCTGAAGACCTGGAATTCCAATCTCAAAGTATGGATGCATTGCTAAAATAGTTTACAAAATGTTTGTTTCAGATTCGTCCACCTCGTTGTCAGTGCTGGCACGATCCACTAGGTCAAAGCTATCGGATTCACTTAGCGTGGAATGTCTTCCCGCAGAAGAAATGAAGAAGAGATGGCAGCGCCCCCCTTAAGAGCACAAGAACAGTACAAAAACAACGTAAGCTTTTGAACCACTCCCTGAAAACCATTTTCCAATATTAGGTGTAAATTTGTCGCGTTGTAGGATACTACCCGAACGTAAACATCGTACAAGTCCAGCTCATGGCGGAAGGAAAACTTCCCAGCCCTTGAATCCGATAATTATTTTGTGATAAAGCCTTTCCTATATCTCATTTACTCTACAGGACTATGCAGAAAACGTCATGCAAATCTTTGTCTTGGTAACTTTTGGCAGCTGGGGATGCGATAAAGCTTCTTCTTTTTAGCATCATCTGAAATTCTACAGAGTACGGAGCTATTTTTTGGAAAACTACGAATCTTCGTAATGTCTCTCTTATCGCAGTTTCAAGGGCTTCTTGGTCTTAACCACTAAGAGATCTACTCTCTCCACTGTCTCTGACCAGCCAGTGGACATTGAACGATTCCGAGAGAGGAGTGTGGATGGAGATGATGGGAGGTCGAGAATGGCTCGGCATTTATGTCGCAACGTAAATCGGCCAACTGTTGCGGGTTATTTCGACTGTGTCTATTTCTCAAGCAATCAGCCAATTTTACATCTGATATCCTCGGATGCCTTATTGTTAGCGACATCACCGCTGTGTGCTAGTCGACACACCTGGCAGAGCCTCACCTCAGTTGCCAAGATCCGATTTTATACAAAACAGTCCCACATCACTATCATCAGACGAGCCGTCTTTTAGGATGTAACTAGGCGGTGTTACTCCGCTCTCCATGTAATTATTGTAATAACTGGTACTCTCAATAAATATGTGATCTAGTAAGTCTTGTGCATGGGATGGGTTGGGTTGTCTCTGCTCTTCTCTATGTATTATATCCGGTCGCGAACTCGCAATTCTTTGTCGCCGAACGTAACGGGTCAGCCTTTACTGTATGCGAATCTTGCGCAGAGCCGCGAAAAAAATCCCCAATTCGAACGCGTTGCTGTTGCGTAACGTCCTCTAGTCCATGACTAGATGTTAGACATGTAATTCTCCCATATTCCATGTGCTCTAAATTTCTCACCATTCAAACTGTACTACGATATTTTCCCATAGTCCACATTGAGGCTATCACGTGGTCTGGGTAATTAAATACCAAATGATCCACCCTGAGGACCAGGCTTGATAGCAGTGTGTGGGGGTCCCGGGATGTATGGCATTTTTTGGACCCATATAAGTGATGAAAATCGCACCATAGTTTTTTGGGCCTCCCTGGGTGGTACGGTAGATACAGGGATCGAAAGGTCGAAAAGTGCCGATTTGAGTAGGTGAACTTTCACAAATTATATCTTTTTCTCTATGCAACGTACAATTATGCCCTTTTGCAAGAGTAATGCCACCATGTTATAAGATGTTGTGATGCATAGCCTGCTGACCGTAGTCAGTCATTTGTATAAGAAAAAAATATAAATGATCAGAATTTTTTTCGATTTTTCGATGAAAACGGGCATATTACTCAGGGAAAAAA
>JACMIG010003081.1:0-13165 GCA_014805385.1 Levipalatum texanum | reverse complement strand
GCGTCGCCTCGAATTCAAGCGCTTGAATTCGCCGTCGCCCGTCTGGAGACGAAAGGAAACCGACTATTTTAGGCTTGATTTCGACTACCCTAGTTATTAGTCCTTTCATATCCCTCATTGTGGGAAACGACGCAACACTCCCGCCCGGGGCAAAGAGTGTCGCAGCATTGTGTCGCTGGACTTTGGAATAACCAAAAGAGAGCATTACCGTCCTCTGGAAGCACCATGAACATTGGGTGCCGTTTTCAGGGGAGACATAAAGATGTAGTCAGAATATGGACTTTTGATCCTACATATCCTCCTTATTGCTAGCAAAGGCTCCGATTGACTACATTATTTCCCTTATTTCATTACGTGACTCCTATGCCTCGCAAATTATTTAAAGGCGCAGGACTTCATAGAAGTCTTGTCGGATAAAGTAATCCGCTAAGAGGTAATGAATCTAAGTCCTAACGCTATCTACTATTTTCTAGACAAAAGGACTATTACACTGGGGGCAGCAATAACAACACAATAAACTGGACCGAGGGTCTTGTGAAGAAGATGTCTTCATGACGGACGGGAGCGAAGATGGGCTCGCCCCTGTGCTCGTAGACGAAGGCATCGTAGTTCAGATCCCGGGCCCGTTGCGTCGTTTGCAGCTGCGACATTATACGTATTCGCATTTCGAATACGTAGTGTATTCATTGATTGACGAGAAGATTTCGTCATTATTCTCGAATAAACATTTATTATCCGAAAATCATTAATTGTTCTCGAGTTATCATTTTTTACTCGAAAACCATTTATTGTACCATTTGCACTTCATTATTTTCGTGTTCCATTGTGAACACTTCATTATTTGTGGCCTTGGAGAGGCTCACTGCTTGTTGCTGTGAGTCCTGTCCTGCATGCCCCAAACACATCTGTTTGTGCAGCTCGTAGGGCCTCCACAGATGTAGGACATTTTTCCTTGGCATCTGGGATCCTTGCATGCCATGAGCATGCATCGGAGGATGTCGTGGGTCGGATAGCGAAGATCCGACCCGCACATCTCGCATGCATTGCCAGCTTGCAAGATTTGCGCACGCTGGCTTGCATTTCCAGTACGTGTGCACATTTTGGGATCATGGTTACGGACTTCCTTGCCGTCGAGGAACCATTCGAACACGCACACATTGTCATTGATTTGCTTCACGGTCCGCATGCTATCGAAATATTCGTAGTGCATGCTTTCCAGCGAAGCTTGCCGTGCATCGAGGTAAATCTCGAAGATGGTGCGGATGTTATCCTCATTGTAACCATTTTCGAGCAGGAACTTGTGCTGCTCTGGGTTCCACCAGGGCATTCTCTGGGTGACCTTTCGCATTTTAACTGTCAGCTCCACGAGTTCATTATTCTCGATTATTGGAACTTTGGTCTGTGGGAGATTCATTGGTCTCCAGACCTTCGTTGGGGCGGCGTAGCGCTCATTGACCACGCTATAGCCGGCGGCCTGATAATATTTGCCGGAAGCGGGGAAGCCGAGTCCGGACGGGACCCCTGGCGGGATCTTCGCCGGGACTCCCGACGGGCTCGCTTCGTGAAAGGGCCGATTCGACTTGGAATCGGACCTGGCGGCACGCTTGGGCGCGCCAGATTCACTAGAGCCCGACTCCGACATTTTTCGGACTTCCCCGGGAGTTCTTCCCCCTTTCATTTGCCTGCCTCGCATTTTGACGCCGGCATTGATGAGGGGGGGGAGGCATTTTTCTCCCGATCGTCATTGGAGGAGACGGAGGAGATGGGTTGCTTTTTGATCAGCTCCCGTGTCCTTTCCATCTCCTGGCAGATGACCAGCTGATTCGCCATTCGGGCATTGTCCTGGCGAGTCGTATTGATCAGGTTATCTGCATTGGATTTGGCCGCATTGAGGGCCGTGATTGCATTTTGGATTGCGCCCATATCGACCGCCTTGCAGCTTTGGTCGTATGCATTTTGGGCGTTCGCGATATTCGTTCGAGCATTGGTGAATTTCGCGATCCATTCATTGATTTCGGCTGGGGAAGGTGCCGTGGGAGGCGCCTTCGCCTGCTCGTCCGTCTCCATTGCATTCGGGTTCTGAGGTTCATATTTGAGGACCTCGGCGAGAACCATTTTCAGGTAATCTCCCGGGGGAGGATTACGAGAATATTTGCGGAGATGGGCCATTTTCTCCTTGGGCAGATTCATTGGGAAGGGGACATTGCCCTTGCTCTTGACAATCTCTTCATGGAGGTGATTGCAGAGACTTTCATAGACATCGATCATGCTCGCTTCACCATTCTTGCGATCGATGACCTCCTCGCGAAGTGTCTTCACTTCCACTGCAGCCGCATTCGACTGGTCAGTGGCGACCTTTGCTTTCGCGAGGGCTTCTGCCTCATCCCTCTGGACGCTAATCATTCCCGTCTGGAGGTGATGGACATGGTTGACTGTCTGATTGTAGTCAGTAGTCAGCTTCTGGTAGAGAACATTCCAATCATAATGATTTCTCGCATACATGTTGCAGACAGTGACAAGTCTCTGCTCCACTGTGCGAGGGTCATCGGGACGGAAGTGGATCTCGCTGGGCAGAACCTCCATGTGTTCATTTACATCGGGATATGCTTCATTTTGCATCGTCCTTGCCCAGTTACTACCAGCATTCATTGTTCCTTCTGACATTGTGAAGGATTCACTTTCCATGGCGTCATTGGGTATTTCGAGGAGTTTATTTTCCTCGCTCATGGAGAGTGCATTCATTTGGTCGTGGGGGATCTGGTAATCGTTGCCGATTCCCAGTTCCTCCTCATTGATTTTGGCTGCCGTTGCCTCAGGATCATATTCCTGGGACGCCGACATGGCCGCTCCGGGGACATTTCCCGGAGGCGGAGCGAAAGATTTCGCTGCATTGGTGGTGGCCGGGATTCCCGGTGGAGGGGCGAATGACTTCGCCACCGTCTCCGGAACGGGAAGGCCGGGCGGCGGAGCAAAGGATTTCTGAGGTCCATTTGCCTTGCCTGCATTATTGGGAAGGCCGGGAGGGGGGACATTGGCCCCTTCATTTTTCTTAGCCTTCATTTCACTCACGCAAGAAGTGAAACCCTTCTTGCAGACTTCAACTTTTTCCTTCGGGGACATTTTCCCGTCGGAAACATTGGAAGTGACATTGGATTCCGCAGAAGGAAGCTCGACATTATTAGAGCTATTCTGGGAGTTGCCCTGCTCATTGGTAGCATTGGGGCCATTGATCTCGTCGGGGACGAGGGGAAGAGCCGAATGCGGAGAATCCTTCGGCGGGGGAGGAGAAGAGGAAGACATAGACGTTGCTCGAGCGATGAGGTTGCCTAGAATGAAAGCAATCATCGAAAATGAGACAAACTTCGCTTCAATTCATTCAAAATACCAGATCAATACGAAGGAGCGAAATTCAAATTGAGAATTTCACTCGCATCGATCGATCGATCTTCCTTTCGAGATGCTTCGAAAAGGCGCGCATTTGAATTGTGCGTCTTTGCTCAAATTATGACCAGTGTGATTTTGATCAAAACTCGAGGACATTGAGTGTTTTCTAGATCAGAATTTAATTCTGCGTCGATCTATCATGGTTTCGACTGCTCTAGAGTGCATTAGAACTGTATAATACATTATTTACACAGTATTGATGGGTTTTTCACCCGGTTCACTGATTTCGAGATTTATTCATTATTTTATCGATAGTGAACACATTATAACGCATAGTTGTCTTACATTAATCAGAATAAATAGTATTAGAACATTACGAGTGCTCGTCTTTAGCGTGAAACTCAGTCCATAAAATGGACGTAAAGGAGTTCCATGTTCAAAACGTGTGCTCGTTAGGACCATGAAAAAATACATTTATTCTCACAGTGACATTAAACATTATACGTATACAACATTAGTACACAATATAACTAGAGGAAACATTTCTCTAGCTGACATTACATGGCGATCTCATTATAGATCGGCATTTTCTACTCTATCGTTATTCCAGAGCTGCTCTGCCCTTTGCAGAGTTTCAGCCCTGACTCCGTTTCGAGTAGACATTGTGTGAGTGCGGATCGCCTTTTTACGGGTGATCGCACTCGGGATATCGTTATCGGCGTCACCCGCACCCATTGAGTGGTGAAGCGCCTTCTTTACGATGGCAATTAGCCTTTCGTAAATGCCTCCTTACCAGGGAGCGTGCGACGTAGTGTGCTTCCAGCAGACATTCTTCTGTGCACACTGCATCATGAATTCATTGTTTTCGCCATCGAATTGTGGCTGGCCATTCATTAGTCGCGCGAGTACTTTGAAAGTAGAGGCTCCGTCGAATAGCAGAGTATCCGGTGTGCCCTCTCTTTCGCAGAAGCGCGTGAACGCATTCAGGATCGATTTGGTGTCGACACTGGATAGACATTCGAGATGGATCAGCCGTGTTTTGAAGCACGTGAATATTAGGATCGATCTCTTTGGTTCATTGGGTTTTGCCTTGAAAGGGCCAAGGATGTCCATTCCCGTTGCCGAGAAGGGGACGCCTCTTTGGACCCTTGATTCTGGCAGTGGTTCTGATTTCTTGTACCGATAGGGGTGGTTGTTCATCATCCTACACGGGATACATTGTTTCAGAACCGTTTTGATCAGCGATCGAATCCTTGGGGTTAGGAAGGATCGATGGTACTCATTGACGGTTTGATTTACGCCAGAGTGCGCTGATTTCTCGTGGATATCTCGAATTATGAGCTTCACGAGTGCGCAGTCATTGTCTGCGACTTTCTGTGTTCCTTTAATTGGGAGGAAGACAGGATTTGGATCGCGAGTGTTGGGATCCACATTGTTGAGATGGGACTTGTACAGGCGCAGAACGCCGTGTTCGTCCTTCATTACGGTACCAGAGGTGACAAGTTCGTGTGATTCAGCCTGACATTGTGACTGGTAAATCGAGTAGATCTTGTTCATTGCCTGGACCATTTCTTTTGCGAGAAGCGGGGAAGGAACCTCTCCATTATTGAGGGGTCGGAATAGTCCTTCCTTTGCTTTTCGGACATTGTTTGCGATTCGTAGGATGTATGCCATCACACGAATTGCTTTGGTCAGTCTTGAGTATTTCTCAATTCTGAATACATTTCCGAAATCAGGATCATTACTGATTACGGTATCCTTGATTGGAACTACGGCATTGTAGCTCATAGTCTCTACCACTGGCAGGACTTCATTGGATACTGGCCAGGTATCGGGATCATTGGGGAGCCATTCGGGTCCCGTATAGAATATGTGATCGGGATTTTCGAACATTGCGCCTTTGTTCCTCCTTGTGAGGTAGTCGGCGGGGTTCTCCCTTGTATTCACATAGTGTACAGGGTGGACATTGACATTTCTATCCTCGAGATATTTGAGGAGTGCCCTGATTTTGGCCAATCGATTGTATATGACTGGAGCGAGGTTGGAACATTCTCTTCCCTCGCGTATCCAGCCGACAACGATTTTGGAATCGGAGAAGAAGTAGACGACCACCTTCCTCTGATTCTGGTCGTCGAGGAGGTTGTAGGCCTCCGAGACGTATCGGATTAGATAATTTCCGATCATTAGGGCTTCCAATTCCAATTGGGGAATGGTTGCCTTGTTACGAAGATGCGCGAGTCGCGATCTCGTCATTAGTAATTGGGGTTGTCTTCCGGGCACGAGGAAATATACCATTGCGCCCATTGCCTCCTGGGAGGCATCGGAGAATACAACGAAGTGGAGCTCGTCATTGGGAGACTCTAACACTTTATTGTACCGCGGAAATGACATTGCCATTTGCGCGTCAACCGTGAGTTTCTGCCAAGTCAATTGTTTGGCATCGGAAAGTGTGGTATTCCACGACATTTCCTCTTTCCATAATGCCTGCATGAACAGTTTCAATGGTAACAAAGCCGGAGCGATGAGACCAAGTGGGTCGTACACAGAGGCGATGAACGATGCCACCGTTCTCTTCGTGACTTCCTTGAACTTGTGTGCAGGAATCATGAACATTAGTGAATCGGAATTGGGATCCCATTTTATCCCGAGCACCTTCTGGACTCCTGGCTTTCCGTTGTCCTTTTCAGGAACATGTTGGGAGAAGCTCGGGTCAGAGGAAGTGAATTCCCGAAGGTTCATATGTGCTCTTCCGAACACTTCCTTGGATACACGGTAGTGATCCTCGGAGGTTTCATTGACGCAGAGGAAGACATTGTCAACATAGATGTTGTCTCTGCATTGGGCAACGATATCTTTGTGAATCTTTGCCTCTGGGTAATTCTGGCATTCCAGATCATTCATTGTCCTCGTGAGGTAGGTGTATATCACCTTATTCAGGAGGAAGGGTGATTGGATCACTCCAAAAGGAGTTACCGTGAATCGGAACACGCGAAGATTGCTCGCGGATAGGGGTTTCCGATAGTCTTTCACCCATAGAAACCGAACGAGATTTCTCTGTTCGGGATGGAGACGGACCTGGTGAAAGGCCTTCTCCACATCTGCCGATATTACATGTTTGGATCCACGGATCCGTAGCAATAGGGCAGGAATTTCTTGCATCATATTCGGACCTGACGGCATGTTGTCATTTAGTGACGATTCATTGCGCAAGTGTGAGCTTGCGTCGAACACTATCCGAATAGGCGTTGTTGGCTTGTCATCTCTTTTTACCGCCTGATGTGACAGGTAATGGACTGGATACTCTGTGTATTCATTTTCCAGATTATCGCTGATGTCCTCGATGTGACCAAGCAACAATTGTTCCATTAGTATTTTCTCGTAATGACCGAGAAGGTTGTTATCGAGCTTCATTAGGGTGCCCGACAACCGTTTAAGAGCCATCGCATAATTGGATGCGAGGTTCTTAATGGTTGGTCGAAGGAAGAATTTTCCGACGAATCCATTATCGGCTGGATCGAATGTGAGATTTTCGCCCACAAATCGATCACACTCCTCGTTTTCACGAGTAGCGTCTTGATCAGCCGTCATTGCTTCCGTGCCAGCTTGTTCAGCATTCATGTGGGCACGCATTTGATCATTAATTGAGGGGTCGACATCATCATCGAGATGAGGACCCATTATTCTGGCAGCATGCGCGGAGAGATTATCTCCGGCGGGTGCTGCCTCTCCAGTGAGCATGTAACCGATTCGGGTAGGAACCAGTATTGCTCCTGAAGGGAGTCTGTACGTTTTGTTACCGTACATCATTATTTCCCCCATGTGGGGATAGTCGATTAGTATCTGCGGGGCATGGATTTCAGTATCTCCTTGGCCATGTGCCAATTGGATGTTCATCTTGCGAATGAACGACTGATCCTTGCCATTGATTGGCTGATACTTCAGCTTTCCTACTGGTGGGGTATCCACCACTAGGCATTCCATTGAGAGCGGACCTGTGAGAGTCTCGATTGTCAATTTCACAAACTGCTGCTCGCACTTGGGGGAAGCCTCGTTGCCGAGGATCCCGTTCAGGGCATAGACACCAGTCCGTGATACATTTAGACGGAGAGCTTTCGCGAGGTCACGCGTAATCATATTGATGCTCGCTCCCGAATCGATGATCACCTCTGCCTTTAGGGAGTTTCCTCCTTCAGGGTTAAAGGCGGTCGTCGTACCGGTCATTAGGCGCATTGTGCAGAGTTTTGAGGCTCTGCTATGCTCCTGAGCGACACCAGCATTGGCGTGGAAACCATCAGATTCATAGTGGTCTTCCTCGTCATTAGGATGGTCATTTTCATCCTCATTATCTGAAGCTTCGATGCGTTCGTAGTATGCAAGCTCGGCTTGTCTACCCTCTTCATCGAGTGCCTCGGTTTCATTGCCACCTTCGTCAGCGACTACTACATTGGTAGTGTGACGAGCGGGGCTTTTATTCCGGGGGACAAAAGGCTTCTTTTGTCCGGAATATTTTTTCGGATGTTGTTCATTCTTTACATCCTTATATGCTTTCGCTGCTTGGGTACAAAGAGCGGAATGGTGGGAATTTCCACAGATTCGGCATGTCTTTGTGCATTGTTTTCCACCGTGAGATTTGAACGGCAACAAGCAACGGTAGCATAGATCCTTGTCACGTGCTGCTTCTTTTCTTTCATTGGCAGTCTTATACACGTGACAATTGTCTGGGAAACCACTGTGAGTGCCACAGAGCCGGCATTGATAGGAACCATTGTTGGGAGCTTTATTGGCTGCTCCTTTGTTCCAGGTGGGGCGTGGTTTCTCATCATTAGAATCGAATCGTACCCGAAAAGAGGATGGATTCCTTTGGGATTGACCTCTATTTCCATTGGAATAGGCATTCCTGGGTCTATTTCCCATGACATTGTTGACAGAGTAACTGTCTTTCAATTCCTTTTCATCTTGAGCCTCGAAGATAATTGTTTCGAGAAACTCAAGGAGTGCTTCCACTGATAGGTGGGCACGTTCCATGGTCTCTTTCCGTTTTACCGCCAACTGAATGCCGAGTGAAAACTTGGAGAGGATTGTGCTGCGTACGGCAAAACCGGACGCAGCTGCATGGCTTTCATTCAGATATCTTTCCATTATTTTGCGAACTTGCGCGTAAGTGGGATAGGCTTCATGTGCCTCCGACTTGTGCGGTGTGATACTCGTTAATTCCTTGAGGAACATTGCCGAGATATCGTACGTCGCTTGATACTTCTTGCGAAGTAGAGCCATTGCTCTTTCATAGGTGTCCGGACGACCGAAGTCGAGATAGGAGACCAATTCAAGCGGTTCGCCCATTAGGTTTTGGCGCAGAATTAGCGCTTTATTGATTGGGTCGTCGTCCGAGAAGAACCGTATATTCGATTCGATCAAGGAGACGAACTCGGAGAATCGCATTCGATCTCCTGTGAAGGGCTCAATCTTCACTTTCCCGAGAGAAATCGGAAGATTTCTCTCACGGAACATTGGTGACGAATTGTCACGCAAGCTTTCGTACGACGGCGGAGATTCCGCGTCGACATGCATTGGGTATCGAATGGGTCGTCGCCGACGCCATTCGATTTTAGAGTCTTCAATGGCATCAGTCCATCGAGATGCAACTCTATTGACATTATCTAGACATATTTCAGGCAGATGTCTATTGCCTTCATCTTCGAGGAATTCGCGAAGGATTCGCTTTTCCTCTCGGATGTCTTCGATGTCATCTACATCGATTTCATTGATTACTCTTCTCCAGCTATTGATGCTACTTGCGTAGCAATTGTAGCTGTTGTTCAGCGTTTTGCCCAGCCTATTGAGCTGTTGGCAAATATCGTCAGCATGATATTCGTCCGAGGCACGTCTTAACATTGCGTGTGATTCATTTCCTTGGATGATTATGCTTTCGATCTTCCGGTAGAGGTCGAGGCTCGAAAGTCTCAACACACGGAATTTTTTGCTCGATGCGTAGGCATTGCGAGGATTGGCTCCCGGCCCGTGGGTGGGAGCGCCATTACTCGCTGCACGCATTGGAGCATTATCATTGTTAGCAGTATTGTTCATTGGGAACTGCTGATCATTGTCGTTGAATGTTACGGGTCTCATTCGGGGCGGAGGATTCCCATCCCTTTGACCGGCCGCGAACGGACTCTCATTAAGTAACATTCTTCGCATAAGCGATGCTGGATCGGGGTTGAAGCTGAGATTGCTGTTCCCCCTTGGTAGAGCGTCAGACCTCGTCATTCTTCCCCGATCGATTTCCCTTTCGGAAGGATCAGAGATTCCAACACACGCCACATTGAATTGTCCGGGAGGTATTGCGTAATCTCCCTCATTTATTTCCTGTGGACGGGTCCTGTTTCTTTCGAGAGGATTATCGTTCAGGAAATCATTCATTGCATTGTCTCCTGCAGCTCTATCCCACATTGGCTGACCGAAAGCATTGAGTCGGGCGGAGAGGGGAGTCCTGTCCATTCCAGGTCGTTCCTGCGAGGGGAAGAGCAGAGGGCGTCTCTGAATTCTTCCTACATTGTGGGAGGCATTCATGTCATTGTTGCTTGCACTTCCTGGTGCAAGCTCATTTCCATTCATTGTATTTGCCTGTGGAAGAGTAGACTTCTTATGCATATGTTGGGGCAGAATTTCTTTTGGAAGCACATTGGTTGCTCCTTCATTATTCTGCTCATTGATGGTTTCATCAGTCGTAAGACTGTGGATCGATTCACGCGAGCCGTTCTCGGGATGAATCGAATTGGGTGACGGTCCATTTGACCGTCTTTCGCGAGAATCACCCCGAAGGGTGTCATTGGGTTGGTCTCCACCTTCATTGGCAGGTGGAGAAGACATTGGGGTAGTACGATAATAAATATCAGCACAGAATTGGGTAAAGAACGATGAAATACAGTGAAACAATTCACTGACGCACTCAACTGTTCGATCACAATGATCTACTTTCGTTGCGCGTCCGCGTCCCGCGGGATTTGGTCCCGCCGCGAACCGCGAATTTCAAATCGTTTGCACGGTTCCGTTTTCACCATTGTGTGATCGGAATTATTAACTCGTGCTTTCGAGTGATTTTTGGCATTTCTGCTAATCAAACGAACATTGTACGTGTAACACGCATAAAACACTGAAGCATTGACACATTGCCGATATTAATACGCAATAATATATCGTGTCTGGTGTTTATTCCTCTTCATTTGTTTGAGGTTCTTTTCGTCGAAACGAAGTCATCATTTGCTTGTATTGTAAGCAAGTAAAAAGCTCATTGTAGCTTTATTCCGTACCCTGAACTATATAATCCATCAAGTGGCTGCCACCTACTCGACTTCATGAGTTCATTAGGTATACCATTGTGCGGCTGAAACCAGCACAACTTCTTCGAGTAATCCATCGAACGGCTGCCACCTGATCGACTTCCGGGATTACTCTCACATTTGATTTCATTCTGCGTAGTGTGTGCTACGCTGCTGATAACCGCTCAGCATTCATTGTGGCTTTCATTGCCAGAAGCTCCCGCGCTTCTATTCCGCTGATAACCGCTCAGCATTCATTGTGGCTTTCATCGCCAGAAGCTCCCGCGCTTCTATTCCATGTTTTTAATTTTCTGAGTAGTGTGGGCTACCAGAGCTGATGAACATGAACAGCATCACGGCTATCCGCGCCGGTGGCTTTCGCCGTATCCATTCATTTTTAAACTGCAGCGGGATACATTAGCTGCTGAGATAGAAGTCCCCCAGGTCTTATTTATTGCCTGTCCCAGGACTCTGTTGCCCACCGGATTTATGATAGATTCATATCGACCGTAAATGGTTACAACCTCACCTCATTCTGTGTCTCATTGAAGTCGGAAAGAGCGCGCGCACACTCGATCTAACTGACAGAACGTTTGTTGGGAAATCAATGCGAGTGCCATACCATCCCTCGGGTATCTCACCGATTCGGAGTCTCGATCTTACATGATCCCGTAGAGAGCTCCCACAGCCTCTATTTGCTGCTCCGAAACATTTGTCGGCCCACAGCGGATGCATTACTTCTACAACCATTATTGATTAGCTGCTCCACCTCCGCTGGTTTGCAACCCAACGATAGCTTCACAATTAAGCGCCAATCATTGCAGGGGGTAATTGCGTCGTCCCGCGACTTCGCTGCATCCCCGGGATGCTCCTGCCGCGGAGTCTTACATCCATTTGCTCCTCATTCTAGGAGTCTTTCATAGCGATGCTCCTTTTTATCGGAGTCTTGCTTCATTGCCCCTTTTATGGAGGCTTCCATTCCGCTGCTCCTTCCGCGGAGTCTTACGCTGTTGCCCCTTTTATGGAGGCTTTCATTCTGCTGCTCCTTTTTATCGGAGTCTTCCTCTTTTGCTCCTGCCGCGGAGTCTTTCATTGTTGCTCCTTCCGCGGAGTCTTTCATTCTGATGCTCCTGCCGCGGAGTCTTACTCTATTGCTCCTGCCGCGGAGACTTCTTCGAGCCATTTGCTCGTATTATTGTGCCCATTCTAGCACGTATTCCCTTATTGATCGGGAGTTCCGAAGTAGTCTGCTCGCCATTCGGAGCTTATTGATTGCCTCGCGTGAAAATGATGACAAATCAATAATTCGGTCATTTTCCGAAAAATGATGACAAATCATTTCCTCGACCCTTCGTCGGTATATTAGGCGCATTATGCCTGCATTGTGCTCTCATTGTGAGCTTTCATTCACGCAACAACAACCAGCAAGCCCCGGCCACGCGGAAAGACCGGGCAAGGGTGGTCGATGCACCATGTAGTGGCCCTCTCTCCCTCCGAAGGGAGAGGACCAGACCACTGTATGCCACTCAATCCAAGCCCCGGTGGCTTGGATCACGAAGACCGTCGATCATCAGGAGGACTCTTCGAGAGAAGGAAGGACAACGAGAACCAGATAGCATGCGAATGAGATCTCTGTTCTTCCCTTCATGAGTGTATATGCATTGTGTATAACAGCCGTGTATACATTTATATTCCTTTATTACCTTTGTACCTCATTATGGGGCAAAAGGAGGCCGCACTATTGTGTGCTACAAACCAGGAATATATACAAGGAGTGTATCGCATTAGCGATTTTTTTGCCGTCGAAGGCTAAGGGATTGAACCATCATAGACGCCTTGTCAGGTTACATTAGGAGTGGATCAATACATTGAATGAACAGTACATTGGTAGAATGCGAGAGGGACATTTTCCTCACCACACCCTAGCGGTTCATGAGATCCGACTCTGACCCCTAATTATCCCGCAGCCCTTGCGAGATAAGATGCGCGGGCAGAGTAGATCACTGCTTGGGAAGTTCAAGCGGAGAGCCGGCGATTAGGCATTCTAATCGCCACTAGAAGGCGGATGTCAGATCTATTCGTCCATCTACATACGTTATATCTCCTCGTGCACTCCATCCGGTTTATGCTCATTAGTTATTAGTCCTTTCATATCCCTCATTGTGGGAAACGACGCAACAGGGGGAGCCCGGGAGCAACTGTTCTCTGCCTCCCCCGGCCACCCTCGCACTGAGGATTCATTTCATCGTCGACACATGGTGAACAGATGGAGGGAACAAGGGAGGGATTAGAGAGTCTCAGCCAATATGGAGAGAGAAGGACGAAAGATAAGGAGAAGGCCTATGAAAATATGGGGACGACGATCTTTGATTGTCTCTTCATTGCCCACGTGTGACATATGGGGACAACAACGAAGGACACGAGAGAGAGGGCAGAAGGAGGGGGACTCCCCGAAGGAGCCACGG
>JACMIG010003080.1:0-10416 GCA_014805385.1 Levipalatum texanum | reverse complement strand
GGTGAGGTCCTCGCGCGGTGTGGTTCCGCTCCTGCGCCTCCTACCGCTGGCTTTGTCGCCGGGGGGGCGCCGCGGGAGTTGGAAATATTGAATGTCTGAAATAAATGAATAGAAATCAGCAAATGGATTACCATTATTTGAAGAAACGAGAGTGATTATAAATTAGAAATTGCCGGATGCCGCCGACAATCAGTGAAAAGGACTCGTTGATGATAGTTCCTCATGGTTAGAGCAGGATTTGGCCGAAGGCTATCTGAATATTTACATGTGAAAAATCTCTTTTTTCTATTCCAAAAACCATGTGATTTCGTGTTTCACGAGTTCGTAAATGAGAAAAGAACGAAAACAAAATTAATTTTATCATGAAATAGAAGTTTTCAGGATGAACATGCGCCAAGTCGGTCAGTTCGTGGACGCCATCAAAGAGGTACGGTTCTATTTTACTTGCAAATTGCAGTCTGCAATTTGATCTCTGATCTTTATAGCTTGAACCCTGCTATCGTACTATTTTTTCAGGCCAAGGCTGGTCGCCCCGTCGACGTGTCGTCCCTTCCTTCCCTTCCCGACATGCCGCCACTCCCACCACAGGGAGGAGGAGGAGGGCAGAGGCCAGGTTGGTGTACCATTATTTGCTTTGAGTTAGGGTAAAATATTACTCATACATGAGGCTTCGGTGAATTATCAGAAAGTGGCATTTGAATGGACGTATAAATTTCGGTGAAACAAAAAAACCTCCGGGATGATACTAATCCTGTTACTATCAGCAGTATTTTTTTATTTTTTTTCAGTGCGTTTCAGTTTTCCATCGGATTTGACCTTTTGATAATCTAATTAAGTTCTGCAGGAGACATGAATCCACCGGGTTCCTACACTACTTAATTTCTTTCTTTCAGCCGCAGTTCCCTCTGCTGGAGGAGGAGGAGGACCGACCCCTCAGCCTCGCGTCACTGCTGAGCAGATTGCTGCACGGGGTGAGTCCATTGAATGGGTGATAGTTATCATGGCGTTGTTTTGGCACTGGGCTAAGTAGCTTATTTTCCTAAAACCAGAGTATCTGCGGTCACAATTATTGAATGAGGCTGTTTCATGAGGTATTTCCGTAATTTGTCGTTTTTCGGCAACTAATAAATCCCGAACAAATTTGATACAGCGTCCTCTACTGAACTGCATTATTGATTTTTTTTATGAATTGCTGTGTTTCCTTTCCATAAGAAAAGCCATTTCTTTACAGTAAAGCCGCCTCCGTCCATCGGTCCCCTCGCCCCCTCGGGAGTCCCCGGCCAGTCGAGGGCATCCAGCCAACTCGACTTTCTCCTCGAGAGACAGCGACTATTCAAGCAGGTATCGCAAACCGAAGGTGGTCAAGGAGGATACGGTAGGAAATGGGGCTTTGTGATGGCAGAATATTAGATGGCCTTCAACCAGGCGAGTCGCTGATGCATGGGATATATTCATTTGCAATAGATAATATCGCTCGATTTTACGCCGAACCATATTTCAGAAGTTTAAAAATTTAATCGAAAGTAGGCGGTTTGTTGTTGTGCAAAAGGGCAATATGCAACTCGAGTTGACTCTCGGTGATTCCCATGGAATTTCTTCCAACAACAATTAATGATTGAACATATCAATACTAATATTGTTCAGGCAGCGCTGGCAGCGAAAAACGTCGGCAACATGGAACTGGCGAAGAAATATCTCGTGGATGCAAAGGTGAAGGTGGCAAGGGGAAGAGGGCAGAGAGATTTGAGAGAAAGGAAAGGATAGGGATAGCAGTGGACATGCTCTCCACGATTTCTCATGGCCGTTATGAAACCGGCTGTAATTGTGTGCCATGTAAGCCTTATTAGAAATGTTTTGGGCTTCGTCTTCGATGAACTCGTATATTTGTGCCACAAATAATTTGTGTTTTTGAACCAGGCGAAATTGGGTGCTGTGAACTTCGTATCTCTATCTTCAGCAACTACTTATTAGATATTTGTGCTTCTTCCTATTTATCTTTACTTTGAACAACCCAATTCCAATCTTCTTACCTTGGTTAGGGCTTCGACAAGATGATAGCAGCTTCGCGTGGCGGCCTCCCCGTCGACATCTCCGGTGCCCCCATTCCGCCCCAGGCACTCACGTCACAGGTATGCGAGGAGGAGGGAAGGGAGAGGCGAGGAAAAGGGGGAGGGATCGGAATATTTTGGATTGACGTTCAAAATCCATTACCGAGTTTCTTTTTTCAATCCATTTATTCCGATCACGCGACAACGAGCCGCGTGGTTTAGCATCGTTCATGTTCTTGCCAGCATGAAAATAATTTGATCGCCTAGAGTATGTTGATCATGACATATATTCGGGAATGTACTGGCCGACATCGTGGAATAATCTTTTATTGTGCTTCAAGCTTATTCCTTTGCAGCGCGCCCTGGAGCCACGAATCGAGCACGCGGCGCCTGCGGGAAGATCGGCCTCTCCCGCTGCACATGGAGGAGGAGGAGGGCACGCTGTGCCGAGTGGAGGTGGGGAGAAAGAGAGGGGAGGGAGGAAGAATGGAGGATTAGTTTTGATCGTAGGCGGGTCTTTGTCGTTCCTGATTGGATTTGCCGTTTAGACACCAATTTGGTCTCGTATGCAACTATCCAGAGTGATTGATGTTTCAGCGGAATGCTAAAGGAAGCAACTGGATAATTGCAGAGCGCCTCGAGGTGCTCGGGACGCTGGAGAAGGCGCTGATCGGGCAGATTCAAACGGCGGAGAACAATCGACTGCGATTTACGCGTCTCGGAGACGTCGGAAAGGTATCTATTATTTTTATAGTTTGTTATTTGGCTATTTGTCTCTTACTGTAAATAGAAAAATACGACTGAAAATGCAATTCATATTTTCTCTGTGATCATACGGTAGTTCCGATGGCGATAAATGAAGCTAGATTTTGCCGCCGTGAGTATCGTTCTGTTACGTTATGTTTCTTGATTTGAAACAACGTTAAGTACGACGAATCATACGCGCCCGAACGAACGTGAATTGGTGTTCCGCGAGAGACACGAAGTCACCGGGTTTAGGGGAAGTCCAATGATTGTGAGGAGGAGGATAGTCTACTCTGGAAACTGTCCCCGGGTGTGATCGATGTTTGTTTTGATAGTAGTATTGCGAAATTATTTGTGATTTTTTCAACTGCGTCAAACACATCAAACACGTGTCGCATTTAATTCGCTTTGAGATTCTCGAGAAACTCAGATTCACCGGGAAGTAACTTGAGTGTTGATGATAAGAAAATGTTTAATAATCATCATTGCAGGTGCGCCAATTCGAGGAATGGGCGAAGGCGGCGAAGAACGACCTCGTTCTCATTCGCGAAGTCGCACGACAGGGACTCAAGGTATGATGGGAGAGGGGGAGGACCTGGGAGATTGGTGTTTCATGATTCCAAGATATGAATTATCGGAGGCAAAAATTCGATTCTCCTGACGGCATATTTTTTTACAACAACCACATAATAACTCGCAAGTTTTACGCCAATAGGACAATAAAGATGTTATGTTGGAAAGGTATGCCCCCTTCCGAATGGGGGGGGGCTCAAAATGGAAGGTGAAAAGCAGGCGGGTATTCACAGCTCGTTACTGCGCATATCGGCGTTTATTCCGACCTACAGGTGCCCCCCTTCCACTACGAGCAGCGTTCGATTCCATCTGCCGATCTCTTCCCCGACCTGGCGGAGGACGCACTCGAGGTACGGTATTATAGAGGGGCGGAGGAATGGAGGAAAAATGAGGGGACCTCTGGAACAACTCGTCTCCCCATCCATCCTAACTGTTAGCGACGAATTCTGGACTCTTGGAACATGACGAGAATTTTTCTCTGGACCAGGAGCTTCGATGTTTTTGTCGTAGGCCAAATTGATCTCTATTCAGATGTATTAATCCTCGGCCTAATCCTCGGCCTCTCAGTGGACCTAAAATACTTGTACAAATTCGCCTCTCTTCCCATCTCACCGCCCTAGTCTGTGGGACTGTCGATAGATCATATATTAATATATGAAGGAAATCCGAATGCGAACAATATATTAGAGGCTGCCTTTGGAACCACGGTAGTTACTCCTGATTGTGAGAACCCGGTGGTTCGATGTTTATCCATATCTTACAAAACTATTACAAGTGGGCTACTCTTCCTCTCTATTTCAGCTGACCGTCGTGGGCGCTACGGACGTTCCCCTCCCCGCGGGCTACGAGGCCGAGCACGCCAATCTGTTTGTGAGGTCAGTTTGAATTTGGCGGCCCTTTTTAAATTTCCCGCCTCGTTGGCTATCTGGAGTATTGCAGGTGGACCTTCCCTTATCCGACGGAAGCGGCACAGACGGGAAAGACCAAGTACGTCGCCGGGAGTCGCAGTCCGAGTGGGTTACCTTGTTGACATCGGTTACCGCTTCTAATTATCCTCCAGTAAAAGATATATATATATATCCTAATTATGGGCCATAATCATCACTCGTCACACAGTCCGACAGGAACTAGATCTCCTGTAATCGTAACACTGTCCCACCGTCTACCAGTATTCCTGGTGATTCTACGTTTCATGAATCTTTATTAAATATTCATTTCAAGCATCCGATAATTTTCTCTCGTTATTTTTTTTGGATAAATACTACTCTTCCACACTTTCCAGACTGGTCAGAGGAAGCCGTGGTGCAGATCGGAAGTCGAAAGGCCCGCGGCCAGAAACTCACCCGCATCCTCAAGAGGCTGCCCCTCAAGCTCGAGGTATGGGGAGGGGATGAAACGTATTCCCGCCGGGTTTCGAGATTTCGAGGAGGATCCCGACAATTTTAATTTCAGCTGTACCAGAAGGGCGGCTTCCTTCGCAGTGACAAGATCATCGGAGTCGGAGAGGTGAGGATATTGGCGGGAACCAGGGGATCTTTTACTCCTCATTCCTAGGGAATTCCACCAGAGAATTAGAGAGTGTTGGAAATGAGACGATCGTGGATTATTGACCCTGACACAGCGTGTCAAGAGGTCGCTTTGGCGGGGTGCCGAAAAGGGCTGCTACGCAGCACGTCTACTGCACAGTTTTCGCTGCGGGATATTCTCTGGCACTTTGCCAATCGTTTGTTCGTGCTGGAACCTTCGATCTCAGGCGAAAAAAGTAATCGATATTGATCACACAGGTCCAATTGGCAAAATGCCCAATTGCTTTTGAATTCTCAATTCCCGCCTTCGTGGCAGCCCCTATCCCAGCACTCCCGCCATCAGCCCACTGATTTCAAAGCGACTTTTTTTAGCCCGGCTGACACGCTGTGCCCTGAATGTGGTAAATTCCAAGCACATTTGGAGCTTTCTCTGCAAACTTGCAGAGTTTATCACATCCAGGATCATTTATGTTTCACCTCGGATTTAATTTGGTTAACAGGTCATAATGACTGGTGATATTGTCAAATCTCGTCCATTAATATCCAAACATAAATAGAAAATGCATCTATTTGCAGGTGAAGCTGGACGTGCTGGAGGGGAAGGCGGAGCACGAGGAGAGCGTACCGCTGAAGGACGGACGAAAGGTACATATTGGCAAGAAACCTGAATTAGCTGTCCGGACTTGTGGTGGTTAGCAAGCGATGTATTTTATATCTGACAAGGGAATTATACGGACCGTTCCAAACGGATCCGGGCAAGCGATACATTTTTGGAAATGGGAAGTCGAGTAGATCACGAAATGATATGGCTTAGGTGCGAGAAATCTTTTTCCAGTGAGATATAAGAGGTCGAAAATCAGCGATTTTTTCGCGTTTCGCGCCCCTCAGCAGCGCCTGCCATGAGAGGGACTCTTTCGCGCCTTTGCCTCAACGGTTCGGTGGCCAAGAGGTCTATGGCGCACGCATTGTTTTGCATGTTGCGGGTTCGAACCCCGCCTGGGTACTTTATTTTGCACTTTTTTTTATCAAAGGTTATTCGAGCCATACAGAGGGCCGTTGGGTTCAGGGTGGTGATTAACACCAGTGGAAGTCCGGGAGTCGGCTCGAGGAAGTGGGAGAAGCAGAAGTACTTCTCGCAGGTTGGACAGCAGATGAAGGCTACCGTGTCGTCGCCTCCCGGGTGATCGCAGGGGGAGTGGCCGTCCCGGGAAGCAGTACTGCCAGGGAGTGAGGAAGGGAGGAGGACAGGAGTCCTCATATCCGGCACGGTGCCACGCGTAGAGGGTGTCCACAAGAGGGACAACATCCTCAAGACCATGTCGGCCATCTACCGAACTGTATGGCTCGAATAACCTTTGATAAAAAAGTGCAAAATAAAGTACCCAGGCGGGGTTCGAACCCGCGACATGCAAAACAATGCGTGCGCCATAGACCTCTTGGCCACCGAACCGCTGAGGCAAAGGCGCGAAAGAGTCCCTCTCATTGCAGGCGCAGCTGAGGGGCGCGAAACGCGAAAAAATCGCTTATTTTCGACCTCTTATATCTCACTGGAAAAAGATTTCTCGCACCTAAGCCATATCATTTCGTGATCTACTCGACTTCCCATTTCCAAAAATGTATCGCTTGCCCGGATTCGTTTGGAACGGTCCTTATAATTCCCTTGTGAAACGAGAATGTACCAATAGTTTCCTTATTGACGCTTATTATATGTAAAGGGCGGAATCGTTACTTGAGGACACTGAAATTAGGAAACACAAAAACCAACCGATCATTTAGCCTCAATATAGTGTTTTCATGCTATCTTTTCAGGCCATCGGTGGTCTCATCTCTGTGCGAGTGCGAGTCCGCGAACCTCTCGGTGATGCCAAGGTACGTCTGACTTCCAGCGATTAGCGCCCCTGACTTGCGGCGTTTATCGCCCTGCTAATCAGCGTAAGTACGCATTGCAGGTTGCCCAGCGCACGGAGAAGTGGCTAATCATTGATGCGTAAAATGAGAAGGGAGACCAGGCGAGGCCAGATTTTGAATTCCGGTTTATTTACTCGAAAGCAAATATTTCGATCCATGAAACGTATCCCGGTATCGTGACACAAATGAGGTAGCTAGTTTCTTTTAGCCATTTTCCCCCTGTATTCCCCTGGCGTAGTAGGGGAATTATAAAATTACTTGTGTATATTCGCTCTCCATTTCCCTTCGGGAATCTATGCGTATCGACGCTTCGTTTATTGTACATTCCGCTTATAGCATGGGAGAGTATGATTGAATTTTGTAGAGTATCTCGATGTTCATTGACCGAAATAAAGGGCGTTTTCAATTCTTTTATCTGGCGCGTAAGTACAGCAAAGGGGAATTTACGGCAAATATTATACAAATTACCACCCAAAACGGTCACGTAAACGAGTTCGAATATTGTCGGGAACCCACACGAACACGAAGAGTAATTCCCACTGTTGCCGATAGGTTCCCGACAAAGGAAATGCGTCCCTGTCGGGGCCGGGTCTCTTGGGAGGAGCGGCTGCGGGGGGCGGGGCCACGTTGATGACGCCGCCAGAACGACGATTGAAGACCTTCCAGATGGAAGGTGTAAGTTCTAGGTGTGAAGATTCGAGAATCACAGATGCAGCGCATCAAGCCACCCTCCAAGAGGGAGGACATGAGTCGTCTTGGAATACTATTGCATAGAAGAACACATTTGTTTTATCACGAAGTTGATATAGTGAAAATAAATATTACATTTTACCCTTGCTAACTGAAATTTATTCATCTCGAATACATCGAAACAGCGGGTTTCGTAAATTATTATTTTTATCTGTACACCATAAGCGCAACCAAGATCAAATGCGTAATTTAACGCCAGTCGAATACGTCAACTCGCCTTGTTCCCTCGACTGCTTATCTCTCATTCCCCCCACTGCAGATCTCGATCCCTCTGAACTGGCCCGTGCCCTGGCGGCCGATCGACCACTCACGGAGGCTGACGAGACGACGGAGATACAGGACATTGGACTGGATCTGAGTTGAGGGGGAGGGTGAATATCGATTGTGATTTTTTTCCGAGATACTGTGCAGGACTGTCATCATGAAATCACACTATTGAAACATTTTTGCAGTGAAAAAAGAAATTAAGTGCGATTGGTCTGACTGAGTAATTCAATTACCAGTTAATTGCCGAAGTGCGACATGAATCCGACGGGATTTGAGATTCCCTGTGGGACGAGCTGGCAGCTTTGATGGGAGGGATGCCGACGCTGCCGGGAAGTGGAGAAGGAGGAGGAGGAGGGACTGGCCACCCGATCAGGGAAGCACCGCCCGTCCCTCAACGAGGAGGAGCGACGACGGCTGCCAGTGGAGAAGTTGAAAATGACATTCTAGTCATTTCTACCGGAACCGAAACGAAAATTCTTCTGGTCTGGATTGGGGGAGGGCAATCGGAAAATGGAATAACTGAATGTCTGGGCGATGACCGGCAGTCTTGTTATTTGTTCCCTGCAGATATCATCGATCGATGGTTCGATGCCGGGAGCTGGAGAAGAAGGCGGCGAGAGGAGGCAAGGTGAGGGAAATTTGAAGGAGAATCTGGAAATGGGGAGGGAATTCCAGCAATGGTACTGGAAATGAACCCACGATTTATTAAACACGCGATAATTTTGACTCTGATTCTCTCAGAGCGGTTGTTTTTATAAAATATTTGACCTTTCATGCTTGTCCTGCAGGCGGACGAGTCAGAGATTCCGCCCAACTTCTCTGCTGCGAATGCGACTTCTGAAGTAGAAGCAGTTGCGGGAGGGAACGACAAGGTGAGGGGAGAATGGGGGAGAGAATGAGTGTTGGGAGAGGAGTGGACTATCCACCCAATTATGCTAAACCCTGCTGCACGTCTCGCACGTTTATGTTTTATTAATTTGCTGATTTTCTTGAGAAGGGATCCTTGGTCCATCGGATGACTCATTACAATAAAAACAATATTTCTCGGTTTTTATGATAAAAGGAAGTCCCTTGCGAGAGAAACGAGGCCCGAATATTTATTGAGGAATAGAGACTATTGACAGGGAGGAACCAGGTTGAATGATGTTTCACTAACTGGAATATGAATTATCTCTCGTTCGGGAGCATGGATGATCCATGGTTGTTTCTTCTTCTAACTTAAATAGCATTCATTGATTTGGCGAGAAAGATAGGACGTGGTGTGAGGACGTCACTTTCGAAAGATATTTTCGACGAAAAAATCTTAAAGAAAAGGGCAGCGGGGATTCACAACCCGTTACTCAGCCTATCTCCGATGTCTTTATTCCGTCGATAGATCCGCTGTCTTCCAGGGCCTCCCTTCCCCTACGAATAGCGTTCGACTCCGTCCGCCGTTCTCTTCCCCGACCTGGCGGATGACGCACTCGAGGTACGGTAGTATTGGGGGAAGAGGAAAGAGGAGGGGAGGGGTCCCAATGGCGTCTCTCGTTTCTTTTTGCTCCGATTACATGGGGAACCTCGCGGTTCGGTGGTTCAGTCGTAGGACAAATTGACGTTTTAATTAATTTTTATGATGAATCATCGGTCTTATTGTAAAAGAATTCTTATAAATTACTCTAGATATCTCCTCACATTGTTCAGCCTATACATCTCACTATTTCAGCTGACCGTCGTGGGGGCGACTGACGTTCCCCTCCCCGCGGGCTACGAGGCCGAGCACGCCAATCTGTTTGTGCGGTTAGTTTGGTTTGAATTTGGCGGCTCTTTTCGAATTTTCCTCCTCGCTGGTTATCTGGAGCAGCATTGCAGATGGACTTTCCCGTATCCGACGGAAGCGGCGCAGACGGGGAAGACCAAGTACGCCGCCGGCAGTCGCAGTCCGAGTCTGTTATACTTTATTATGTGCCTTTTATCCACTTCAAACTGATCGCCAGTGATAGATTCCTAAATGTCGTCATGTAGTGACAATGGCCCGCCTGGTCTCTATTGCTCTCAACAGCGATTTGAATTAAATCTGTTCACAGTATGTAACTTTAATTCTGTCTAAATCGTTGCTTCACACAATGCTTGCTGAGTATCAATCGAAACCGGCACCATTTTTACATTATCAGTTGGAAAAAAGTCATCGATGTTCCCGGTGATTCGACGTTTCATTACGCCGTATTATGAGTTCAGGCGAACATCCGCGGATGCTTTCTTGGATTTCCCTGCTAAATTACATAATTGATTAAACACACGGTCGTTTCAGCCAAATTTGGAACTATCTCTCCAAACTTACAAAATTTAATACATCCTGGATTGTTTATGTTTCACGATGGATTTAATTAGCTTGGCTGCACGCAATTAATGATCTCATCTGCTGAACGTTGGCCACAATTAATTCAAATCCCTTTTCTTATGGGTCGACGCATTATGGTTATCTGCTTTATTAGCTAGCTTCGCTGCAAATAAAATATGTTCAATTTAGGTTCGAGAATATACGAACGGAATAAAAGAAATGAAATCAATTCCATGTAAAATGCAGATAAAACCAAAATTCGCCGAGATTTTTAGCGAGGAGA